>UCOH01007265.1:0-71588 GCA_900474275.1 Synergus japonicus
TATATATATATATATATATATATATATATTAATTACATCTCAATTCTTGAGTTATTAGATTCACTCAACCACATTGAACAATATAATGAAAAAACTTTTTAAAACTTTTGAGTAAATAACAGAAGTAAGGAAATTTTACCATACAACGCATCTGGAAATATCGACTTTCAGAACTCGAACAAACTCAAACAAACACTTTTTCGACTTTTTGCACACTTCAATTTGCCTTTTGAAATTAACTTCTCTGAACCGATCTCGATTCTAGACGAGAGAAAAATTTTATGAACTTTATCAGATCCAGGACCTAATTGCAGATCGAGACTTATATCGAGTAAAATGTGACCGAGGTGTAATTACAGTTTTATACTTTCATCAAAGGCCAGTCAGCCTCGCGCAAGTAAAAGTTGGTTGAAGTAAAAAATATATTTTTTTAAAATTCCGGAAGACTTGGGGAATATTACAAATTTGTGGTGGTGGAGAAAGTAGTTTTCCTGAAAATTTTGGGAAAATTCCCTACATTTGGTGTAATTAAAGACTTACAATTTTGTATGGAATTTTTCTAAATTTTTTTGGGATTTATCCGAAAAATTAAGGAATATTCCCTACATATTTGCGAATTAAAAAATTACTAAAACATATTTTAGGGAATTTTCCTAAGAAATGTTTACTTTTTTATATAAGTTAGATCAATTTAAGTAAATTCGACTTGTTTAGATGATTTTGTTTAAGTTTACGAGATTTCATTGGATTTTTAGGGATTTCTTAAGATTTCATGGGAATTTAAGTAATTTTATGGGATTTGATGATATTTTGGGAGATTATAAGTAATTTTAAACGACTTTAAGGTATTTTATGAATGAATTAAGATTAAATACATTTAGGTCAAAAAATTTTAAAGGATAAGGTAAGATTATATTGGATTTTCAGGAATTTCAAGGGATTTCTGAAGATTTAATGGGATTTTAAGTAATTTTATGGAATGTAATGTAATTTTGGGAGATTCTAAGTAATTTTAAGCGACTTTAAGACAGTTTATGAGATATTAAGTAATTTTAAGGACATTTATTTCCAATAAAGGATTTGGTGAGAATGTATTGGATTTTCAAGAATTTTCAAGAATTTTGAGTAATTTTTGGATATAAAGACTTTATTGGATTTTGATTAATTTTAAGAAATATCAATTCGCGAAAATTTTAGGAAAATTACCTAAAATTAATGTAATCAAGCAAGACCTACAATTTTATAGGGAATTTTCATATTAAATCATTTGGAAATTTATCCGAAAAATTAAGGAATATTCCCTAAATATTTGCGAATTAAAAAGTTCCTAAAACATATTATAGGGAATTTTCCCAAAAAATGATTACTTTTCTATATAATTTAGTTAAATTTAAGCAAATTCGACTTGTTTAAATGATTTTATTTCTAATTTTTTCTTTTTTTTCAGTACAAATTATTAAGTATAGTTTGGTGGCATATTTAATAACATTCGTTAATTAATTATCAATTATTTAAACAAATTTAATTTCTTTAATTAATTTATTTTGAAAATTCGTTTTTTGCTGATAATTATTACTATGATTGCTTTGGTGGAATATTTATCAGCTTTGATTAATGAATTTTCAATGATTGAAAATAATTCCATTTGTTTATTTCTTTCCAAAAACTGTTTGGGAATTTTTCTTACAATGTAAAGAATTGTGGAAAATCTTTTTATCATACAGAAGTATTTTAATGATTTTTTTTACATTTATTGAAATAATAATAATAATAATAATAATAAGATTCTACTGTTCCCAAAACCCAAAATTTGTATTTATCAATTTTAGAGAATTTAGAGGGATTTTAAAGAGTCTTTGAAGAATGGCAAAAGATTTTAAATAATCTTAAGGAATTTGAAGAGATTTTATAAGATTTCGAAAATTATAAAAGGATTTCAAGAGACTTGTAGTAATTTTAAGAAATTTCAAGGGATCCTAAGAGATTTTGATTGATTTTAGGAATTTAACGGGATTTTTAAAAGAGCTGAAAAGAGTTATCAATCAATTTTTTCAGAGATTTTATAAGATTTCAAGACATTTACAAAAGATTTAAAAGTTTTAAAACAATTTCAAGTAATTTTAAAAGATTTAATTTAATTTACTCCACATTAGAATACATTTCTTTAAATTTCTTAAAATTACTTAAATTGTTTTAAAATCTTTAAATCTTTTGAAAATCTTTAAAACCTCTTATTTTAAAATCCATTGAAACTTCTTACAATCACTTATCACTAAAATCTTGTGAAATCTATTCTAAAAATCTCCGGAAAGTCCTTTTGATAAATATAAAAATCCTTTAACAAAAATCCCTTGAAATCTTATGAAATCTCTTGAAAATCTTTAGACTGTTTTAAATTCTTTTAAAAATCATTTAAAGATCATTAAAATATCTTTAAATTCTCGGAAATCACTTAAAATCTCTATAAAATCCCTTGAAATCAAAATAAAATGATTTTGGGAATTTTTTTTGATATCTTAATCCAATAAATGCAAAAAAAAATTTCCTAAAAATATTCTTCAGACTGGACGTCTGAAACTTCAACTCAATGTATGTTATGATGATTAAAAAATTGTTAAAGTTATATGAGAAAGAATTGTAAACGAGTTCCTTTTGCAAATTCATTTTCAGCTACGTTAATTTGCCATAAAATAAAGTTATTTAGCCATAACAGTACAGTAACAAGTTACGGCAACTCCAGGCTCTTTATCTCGTGCTCATATTCATAGATATACTCTTTGTGTAAATGTGCAACCACAAAGTGACCTATCACAAGACCAAGAGACACTGACAATCAAAATTTTTTTCTGAAAATGTCTTGATAATGTATTTCTCTGGTCGTAGGTACATTTCTTAGGTGAAGAATTGGGTTGAGTGATGATAACAAAGACAAAGAGTAAGACAACAACTGATGTCAGGGAGATGACTCTCTTTAGACTGTTTAGAGTGAAATATCGAATAGCGCGTGGTGCAAGAATTTATTATAGGCAATTCGCATGTCATCGTGTCGTATACCCACACAAGGGACTCTGCTGTTTATTGCAAACATATATTATTATTATAGCAGTATATAATCACTTTATTAATCCCTTAACTGAAGAGTGTTTTGTACATGAAGAGTTTTATTGCATACTTCCAGTACATTATAGTACGTGCAAGCATCCCATACAGATAGTTCCTAGTTCCTGCAACAGAATTATGCTCTAAGCTTCAGTTTATGAAGGCAGAGTAGAGTTAGTAAACATTTTATGAACATTGTGAGCTATTTTAATCACAATGTCTATACTCATTAATTCGAAAGCTGCTGAACTATAAGGAATAAGTTCCAAAATATCAATAAATATGTGTGTGTAAAAAATAAAGTAATATCAGTCAGTACTATTGTCACTAAAAAAGATAAAAAGGTGATTAAGAAAAAAAGGGAAAAATTGGTTTCAAGAGTGTCAGGATTTTCGTAAGATTTCAAGACATTATTTAACGATATTAAAGAATTGCAAGCGACTTAAACCGATTTAAAAAGATTTCAAGGATTTTAAAGAATTGGAAATATAATTTCGAAGAGGCTGTAAAAGATTTCAAGTAAAAAAAATTGTCTACTTTTAAGTTTACTTAATAAACGCAAACTTTTTGGTATTTATCAATTATACACGCCCACATGAAGAATTATGCATTAATTTATAAAATGAGTTATTGGAGTTTTAATATGCCGATACCTATCCGAATATTATCGAGTCAAGCGCCTGCTTAACTTCGATTATCTATTCTAAAAAGATGATTGAGTCGAAGTCGAAATATCGTAACGCCTATTCCGCATTCCTGATTCGTCGTGTAAGTATCGATAGTGATTTTCGACAATCGATATTTGTCGAATCGTAAATTCCGTGTGAATTGAATTTGAAATTTTGAATTTGGTTTCGTTAATAATCATTTTTTCATAAGTCTAAACTCAAAATAGGTATATTGAAAATCTAGGAATTTTAAGGGAATTTTATGGAATTTTTCAAGATTTCATGGGAGATAATGGGATTTTAAATGTTATCGTAGAATTTTAAAGAATTTCAACAAGTTTCTGGGAATTTTTAGAATTTTTCACGATTTTGATCAGATTTCAATCAGACTTCAAGGTACTTTTATGACTTTTAAAATATGTTTTTTGTGGGATTTAAAACTTTATAGGGAATTTTATTAAGGAATTTCAAAAACCTTTTATGATTCTTAAAAGATTTGGTAGAATTTACAAAGATTTCGAAGGTTTTCGTCAAATTTTAATGGTTTTCAAGAAATTTTTCGATTTTTAAAAGATATTGGGGAATTTTTATGGATTTGAGGGAGTTTTGTGAGATTTATAATAATTTACTTAAAAGTATTTAAAGAGATTTTTCTGTTTTTTAAAAGAATTTGGTGAAATTTTAAAGGATTTTATGGAATTTGATAAGATTTCTAATGATTTTAAGGGATTTTAAATGTGAAGGAATTTTAAGAGATTTCAAGATATTCGTGAAATTTTAAAGGAATTCATGCAATTTTAAGAAGTTTTAGAGAATATTAAGGGATTCTAAATATTTTTAAATTAGGACGATTTCAAAAAGTTGTTAAAGAATTTTAAAAGATTTTGACGAATTCTGTGTAATATTTTTAAGGGTAATTTCAAGAATTTTTCTGGGAATTTTTAGAGATTTTCATGAATTTTAAAGTAGATTTCAGGAAAATTTATGAGTTTGAAAATTTTTCTGGAATTTTTAAGGATTTCATGGAATTTGAAGATATTTCTAATACTTTTAATGGATTTTAAAGAATATAAAAGGGATTTGAATTATTATAATTGAATTTAAAAGAATCTCAAGAAGTTTCTGAAAATTTTAAGAGATTTTCACGAAGTTGAACATAGATTTTAAGAGAGTAGAGAAATAAAATATAATAAATTATATAATATTGAAAAAGAACGCAAATGCGCGCGCGGAGCGCGCGTTCGTTCTTGTTAGAGGAAAAGTCTCAAACTAATCCGTTTGTCCAAATGGACAACTGTTGATGAGTTCAAACAAGTTTTAAGATTTCCAAGAGATTTTTAATGATTTTAAAGAATGCAAAAGAATTTTAAAAAATGTTTAAAAAGATTTACAAAGATTGTAAATGATTTAAAAAAAAAACTTCAAAAGGATTTCAAGAGATTGAACGTGATTTCAGGGAATTTCAAATAAATTTAAGACATTTTTCATCTTACTTTATTTGAAGTTACTTAATTTAAACCCTTAAATCATTGCTATTTTTAATCAAGAAATTCGTGATAAGCGTCAGTAATATAAATCGGAGATTATATTATCGCAAGCATTGAATAGCGTGATACGCAATGGGCGGCGTTTGTCTCTCCTCTCCAGATCATAAACAATTACAAGCCTTGTTCCAGGCTCGTTGAATTCTCAATGGGCATTAGCGGTCGTCGTCAATTTGCCTTTATCAATTGTCTCCTCGGAGGCAGCAGCCGGTCTCTGGTGCAGCCGTTCATCTGCAAACTTTCCAACATGAATTTTATTCATCCAGTACTCTCGTGCAATGCACTTAATTATTTGACTCGTAGGGAGCAGAACACACATGAGATGAAATCTTACTGGATTTGATGAAATCCTCGTGGACTTGGGAAATGTCAGTGGTCAATTGAGCAACAAGGGCAGCGTATTATGGTCATTATTACTACTATAATCTCGGAAGTATTTTCAGATTTCAGAGTTAGAGGAGCAAAAGTGCAGTTAGTATGATGATTTTCAGAATGATGAGATTTTATGGGATTATAAAGTAATTTTCAGGGATTTGAGTTTTGACTATATATTTTGGGGAATTTTTAGTGATTTCAGAGACTTTTAACAGATTTTTTGTCATTTTATGATATTTCAGTGGATTTTTAAGTATTTTAAGAGATTTCATGAGATTTCATGGAATCTTGAATAATTTTAAGGAATTTAAAAGGGTTTTACGGAATTTATTCAGTTTTATGAAATTTGAAAGACATTTACGAGATTTTATTGGTATTTCGGGGATTTCAAGGGATTGCTTTAGATTTCATGGGATTATAAGGATTTTTATGGGGGTTTATGATTATTTGGGAGATTTTGAGTAATTTTAAACGAATTTTTGATATTTTATGAATTAAGTAAGATATTAAGTAATTTTAAACACATTTAGTTTTAGAAATTTATTTATCACTAGAACCAGGGTAAACTGGCCAAATTCCTATCAGATTCCCATCAAAATTTCTGCAAGTTAAGAAGAAGAATAATTAGTACAATAATAAATAATAAGCAGCAATTATAATTTACATGCGATTAAAGTCGTGTTCCACCTGTAATAAAATTAGTGTAATTAAAGACCTACAATTTTCTAGGGAATTTTTCTAAGACATTTGGGAATTTACCTGAAAAATTAAGGAATATTCCCTAAATATTTGCGAATTAAAAAATTCCTAAAACATATTATAGAGAATTTTCGCCAAAAATGTTTACTTTTCTATATACGTTAATTAAATTTAAGAAAATTCGACTTGTTTAGATGATTTTGTTTAAGTTTACGAGATTTCATTAGATTTTTAGGAATTTCAAGGGATTTCTTAAGATTTCATGGGATTTTAAGTAATTTTATGGGATTTGATGATATTTTGGGAGATTCTAAGTAAATTTAAGCGACTCTAAGATAGTTTATGAGATATTAAGTAATTTTAAGGACATTTATTTCTTTAAAGAATTTGATGAGAATGTATTCTATTTTCAAGAATTTAAAAAAATTGTAAGTAATTTTAAGTAATTTCAAGTGATTTTACAAAATTTAGAGGAGTTCAACAAAATTTTAAAGAATTTAACGAAATTTCACGGAATTTCTTAAGATTTCATGGGTTTTTAAGTAATTTTATGGGATTTGATGATATTTTGGGAGATTCTAAGTAAATTTAAGCGACTCGAAGATAGTTTATGAGATATTAAGTAATTTTAAGGACATTTATTTCTTTAAAGAATTTGATGAGAATGTATTCTATTTTCAAGAATTTAAAAAAATTGTAAGTAATTTTAAGTAATTTCAAGTGTTTTTACAAAACTTAGAGGAGTTCAATAAAATTTTAAAGAATTTAACGGAATTTCACGGAATTTCGAGTAATTTTAACAAATAGCAATTCATTTTGCGAAATTTATAAAGGAATTTCATAAGATTTCATAGGGTTTTTATAGTCATTTTAAAGATTATAATATTAGGTTGTGGAATTTTAAGAAATTTTATGGAATATCAAGGAATATCAAGTGATTTTACAATATATGATAGGATCATTAAGAATTTTAAGAACTTTTAAGGAATTGGTGATTTTACGATATTTCGTGGGATTTTTAATAATTTTAACTAATACGAATTAATTTTTCAAAATTTATAAGAAAGTTTCATAAAATTTCATAGAATCTTTAGTCATTTTAAGGATTATGATGATAGGTTGTGGAATTTTAAGGAATTTTATGAAACATCAAAGAATATCAACTGATTTTTACGAAATTTAAAGGAATTTTAAGATATTGTATGGATTATTAAGTAATTTTAAAGACTTCTAATTGAAGGAGATTTTACGATATTTTATGGGATATTAAGGAATTTTAAAGAGTTTTGAAGTATATCAAGGGATTTTACGGAATTTCATGAAATTTTAAATACTTGTAAGATATTTTAAAAGATATTAAATTATTTTAAGAATTTTCAAGGGATTTTACGGAATTTCATGGAATTCTAAATATTTGTAAGATATTTTAGGGGATATTAATTTATTTTAAAGACTTTCAAGGGATTTTACGAGATTTAATTGAATTATCCGGAATTTTAAGAGATTTTATGACATTTCATGGGATTTTTAATAATTTTGAGGAATTTAACGATATTTTAAGGGATATTTAGTCATTTTAAGGATTATAACGATAGGTTGTGGAATTTTATGGAACATCAAACAACATCAAGTGATTTTACGATATTTTATAGGATATTTAGTAATTTTTAAGCACTTTTAAGGAATTCAAAATATTTTACAGGATTTCATGGAATTTCAGATACTTGTAAGATATTTTAAAAAATATTGACATATTTTGAGGACTTTCAAGGGATTTTACGAGATTTCATTGCATTGTCTGGAATTTTAAGTAATTTTAACGGGTTTGACGATATTTTGTTGGATATTTTTTCAGTAATTTAATATTTTATGGATTTCAGAGGATTTACAAGATTTCTTTTAATTTTTAGAAATTTCAGAAAATTTCATTAGATTTCATGTGATTTTAATTAACTTTGATGATATTTTTGTGGATTCTAAGTAATTAAGGGATTCTAAGTAAGTAATAAGGGATTTTACGATATTTTATATTTCAGTAATTTTAACGACTTTTGAGGAATTCAGGGATTTTACGAAATTTCAGTAGATTTTCAGGAATTTAAACAGATTTAATCGAACTTTGAGTAATTTCAAGAAATATCAATTGAATTTACAAAATTTAAAGGAATTTCACCAAATTAAATTTCAAGAGTTAAAAATCCTCAATCATTTTTTCTACTATCAAAAGATGTGCAAAAACGAGAAATTAATCACTAATCATAATTGCTAATAATTGATCATAATTGCTAGTTTCATATTAAAATGTACAAGTTTCAATCTGAAATTGAATTCAAATCAAATCAAATCATAAAGCTGAGTACAGAGATTTCGAGAATTTGAAACTCGAATTTCCAAAGGCCGCTACGCTGCAAGTTAACGGAGAATTCAAACGACATAATTAATGACAATTGAACTTGTCAGAAATTTGCGATGTCAGGAATTTAAAGTAACTCCAAGGTGATTGGTTGCCAATCCTCTAGTGTAGGCAACTTGATTTATTGCTAATTTGATATATTTCTCTGTAACCGGTGTACAAAAGGGTGTTTACACTGAAAAAAAATGGCTAGTGATAGATGGATAAATCATGAATAATGGACTACAAATTTTTCAGGTGAAAGTATTACGGGATTCTCATTTATGAAAAAAAAAAAAAAGAAAAGTATTTTATATTTTTATGAGATTTGCAGGCTGATCCAGAATATAAGCCATATTCCTAAACTGCAAAAGATTAAAGATTCCAGTCACCATTTTACGTATTGTCATCTTTATTTCTGAGACAATTTCAAAGAATAAAAAAAAACTTGTTAGTTCTCATGAAAAAGTTTGAGTTTTTAAGAAAAGAAGCTGGAGACTTTGGAGATTTAGAGACTTTTGTTTGTGGACACGAAAACATCGTTGGTATTTTGCTTGTCCTGTGCTTTGGTCTTTGGAGAAGGCGGACGTTTTAACCCCAAGTGAGTTTAACTTATTCGCTGTCTTGTCTTATATTTTTGTAGCGTGCACGCGGTATATTTATTAACCCGTCAAGTGGCACATTATTCATCGTTTAATCAAGCGAGCAGCCGTCCGTCACATCGGAGAAAAGAGCGAAAGAAAGGGCTGCCGCGGTCCAAGGAATCTACGTACCACTGGTCAAGGCTACAAAGGCCACTGCCTATCTTCTATACAACGATATTACACACATACATATACATATATATACATATATATATATATATATTATAAACACATATATATATATAACAACTATAAGACTAACAGTCTAAAGATTGTAAGAGTATAAGGTATACGGCGGCTATCCTGAATCGTCTATATTACTAGTTATAGGGCTTGGAAAATCTTGTGACGTTATATATATATATATATATATTTATTAATTTAACGATATTTTAGGGGATAGTTAGTCATTTTAAAAACTTTTAAGGAATTCAAGGGATATTACGAAATTTCAGGGGATTTTCAGAAATTATAAATTTCTAAAAATAGAAATTTTAAAATAAAAATTTCATAAATTTTTCGATTATATATATATATATATATAAGATGATTGAGTCGAAGTCGAAATATCGTAATGCCTATTCTGCACTCCTGATTCGTTGTGTAAGTATCGATAGTGATTTTCGAGAATCATAAATTACACAACTAAATTAATTTGAAATTTTGAATTTGGTTTCGTTAATAATCATTTTGTTACGAGTCTAAACTTGAAATACATTGAAAATCCTGGAATTTTATGGAATTTTAAAATATTTTATGGGAGATAATGGAATTTTAAATATTATCATAGAATTTTAAAGAATTTCAAAAAGTTCCTGGGAATTTTTAGAATTTTTCACGACTTTGATCAGATTTTAATTGGACTTCAAGATACTTTTATGTCTTTTAAAATATGTATCTGGGATTTAAATAAGGAATTTAAAACTTTATAGGGAGCTTTATTGAGGAATTTCAAAAGCTTTTTGTAATTTTTAAAAGATTTGTTAGAATTTACAAAGATTTCGAAGGTTTTCGACAAATTTTAAGGGTTTTCAAAAAATTTGTCGATTTTTAAAAGATGTTGTGGAATTTTTATTGGTTTGATGGAGGTTTATCAGATTTCTAATAATTTACATAAAAGTATTTCGAAAGATTTTTCTGATATTTAAAAGATTTTGTGAAATTTTAAAGGATTTCATGAAATTTGATAAGATTTCTAATGATTTTAAGGGATTTTAAATGTAAAGGAATTTTAAGAGTTTTCTAGGCAGTTTTAGAAATTTTCACTAATTTTAACATGAATTTCAAGAGATTCATGATTTTAAAGGTTTTTATGTGCACTTTTAACGATTTTTAAGTAATTTATACGAAATTTAAGAGATTTTTAGGATATTAAAACGATTTTGTAAAATTGTATGGGATTTTAGGATATTTTGTGAAATTTTAAGTAATTTTAAAAGCTTTGTAAAAGTTTTATGAGGTTTTAAGGAATTTGAAATATTATCCTGGAATTTTAAGAAATTTTATGAGATTTCTAATAATTTTAAATGATTTCGAAAGATTTTTCTGATATTTAAAACATTTTGTGAAATTTTAAAGGATTTCATGGAATTTGATAAGATTTCTAATAATTTTAAAGGTTTTTATGTGCACTTTTAACGATTTTTAAGTAATTTGTACGAAATTCAAGAGATTATTTTTAGGATATTAAAACGATTTTCTAAAATTGTATGGGATTTTAGTATATTTTGTGAAATTTTAAGTAATTTTAAAAGCATTGTAAGAGTTTTATGAGGTTTTAAGGAATTTGAAATATTATCCTGGAATTTTAAGAGATTTTCATGAATTTTAAGTGATTTCGCAGGTTTTCAAAGGTTTCTTGCAATTTTTAGAGATTTTTACAAAGTTTATCATGGATTTTAAGAGATTAGAGAAATAAAATATAATAAATTATAGAGTATTGAAAAAAAAAACGTAAATGCGCGCGTGAAGCGCGCTTTCGTTCTTGTATATATATAAAATTGCAACGTGTCGTTACTGGATATTGATTTGACGCCTTAGGCCGACGTATACCTATTTCAGTGACTCGATACGTTAGATTGTTAATCAATCATTAAACTCGATGGTCTTGATCCTTTCGACTGACTTCCAATTAAAGTTCATCTCGCGTTCAAGGCCACGCACCAGAGGAAGTTGTATATTATAAGATCCAGGTCCAGTCCAGGACCAGAGAGTCGCGATTTCGGACGTAATAAATCGAATTTACAAGATGAAAAGATATTCGTTGCCGAATGATTTCAAAGGGAACACAAAAAGTTGATCGAAAAAGTCTACACGGTTTTCAGAAGAGCTTTCTGTTATTCGATCGGAGAGATCAATGTGGCTCTCGATCTCTTCTTTTTTGGGGGTCAAAGACTCTTTGGATCTATAGGTGTTGCAGAAAAAAATTTGGTCACCATTATGCGGATTTAATTGAACTAGTTGCGTATTGTGGAAAAGTGACTGAATGGATTGGAATTTATGCTGTTCACTGTATAAAATTTCCGGGAACATTTTTGAATTTTGAAAGATTTTTATGTGTTAATCTTATGAAATCATATGAAATCCTTGAAATCTGATTAATTATGCACTAGAAAGTTTTTTAAATTATTGAAAGACATTTGCAAATTATTAAAGTGGTTCGAAATTTCTTAAATTTTTCTAAAATCGGTTAAATTCACATTAGTTTCACTGAAAATTATCTAAAATATAATAAATATTTATTTATTTTATTTGAGTAGCAATTATGATCTGCGATTAATTTCTCGTTTTTGCTAATGTTTTATTAGTAGAAAAAATAATTTAGAATTTTTAATTCTTGAAATATAAAATTTTGGAATTCTTTGTCTAATTTTAGGATTCTTTATGAGTTTTATAAAATTTTATGGGTGAAATTCTTTTAAATTTCGTAAATTCACTTGATGTTTCTTAAAATTACTCAAATTCCCATGAAATCTGATTAAATCTTTTTAAATTTCTGAAAATCCACTGAAACTTCGTAAAATCGCTTGAATTCCTTAAAGGTCCTTAAAATTATTAACTATCCTTTTATAATTTTTAAAATCTTATAAAATCTCTTGAAATTTCTCTAAATTCTCTAAAATTGCTCCTAATAATAAATTAAAAATTTTGGTTTTGGAAATAGTGGAAACAATTTATTATTTCTAATTGTTGGTCTTAAAATCTGAAGATTGAAAAAGATTCAAATAAAAGGATATTATTTTTTTTATTTACACTTAATTACTCGTTTTTGCACACTTTTGCTAGTATACAAAATAATTAAGAAATTTATCATTTTTAAAATACAGAAACTTGTAATCCCTTGTCTAATTTCAGAAATCTTCATAAGTTTTGTAAAATTCTTTAAAATGCCCTTAATATCGTTAAAAATCCTTAACATTACGTAATATTCTATAGAATTTCGTAATTATCCCTTAAAATTATTTAAAATCCCTGAAATGTCATGAAATCCATTAAAATTCCTGCCAATCAAACGGAATTTCGTAAAACCCCTTGAAAGTCCTTAAAAAATAATTAAATATCTCATAAAATATCGTTAAATACTTAAAAATACTTAACAAAAACTTCAAATTACTTAAAATCACATGAAATCTCCTGAAATTCCTAAAAATCCAATGAAATTTCATAAATTCCCTGAAATCTGTTAATTCCATAAAATATTAAATGATCGAAAAAAATATCTAATCAAATATAGTAAAATCCCCTAAAATTAATTAAGATTCCTGACAATTCAATGAAATTCCGTAAAATCCCTTGACATTCCTTAAAACTCTTTCAAATTACTTAATATCCCATACAATATCTTAAAATGATCTTAAAATTACTTAAAATCTCATGAAATCTTATGAAATCCCTGAAAATCCATTGAAATCTCGTAAATCCCTCAAAATCACAAAAGTCGTTAAAACAACGAAATATCCTAAAATCTCCTAAAATTACTTAAAATTTCAGGCAATTTCGTAAAATCCTCACTGTAAAAAAACTGATTAAAATTTAATATATTGCAAATAAAGTAATTTGCATATACCGTAAATTGAATTTAATATACCATTATGTTTTAGAATTAATATACATCCATATTAAAATTAATATACTTTCTATTAACATTAATATATCTTATATTAATATTAATATACCATTATATTAATTTTAATATGGTTTTATATTAATTTTAAAACATATGGTAATATATTAAATTTAATTTACGGTATATGCAAATGACTTTACAAAATGTATATTAAAAGTATATTAATTTTGCAAACATTTTTAACAGTGCTTTAAAATTTTACAAGATTCCTCGAAAAACTGTAAAATCAATTAATATTTTTTAAATATCAATAAAATTCGAAAAACCCTTTTAAATTCCTTAACATTATATTCAAGGTTCCATGAAATCTCATTAAATCTCATTAAATCTATTAAAATATCTTAAAATCCAGTGAAATTTTGTATAAAATACATAAAAATCTCTTAAAAGTTCCATATATTGGTAACACCTCTATTTTAAGATAGGATTTCAAAGATAGGAACAGGGAGAATCTAGAGAATGCAAAAACAATGTCGAAGTGGCCGAAGCTTGAGAGTTGGCATTTCTCACCTGGCAGCTGGTGGGCTGCGGTAGATTTTTAGATTTTGAGAGACTTCCGTTTGTTTGGAGCGTCGAGAAATTTGTAAAGCGCGCAAGCTGCGATTGTCTACGACTTAAAACAGCAATTAGTAGGTACATGCACAAACTACCACTAATGGCTGTTTAAACGAACCGAACTCCGTAGGGCCTTGCCGGCGCCATCCGCTGACTCTCGAACAAATATTGAATTATGACCGCGCCTCCAATCTATGTACCGACAGGTTTGATTTTCCATCTTGCTCTTTCGCTCTCTTGTTTCTTTTGATGTTTGACATGTGTGTACGGGTATTATGTACAGCTTCGTTTGCTCGGACACTTCAGGCTGTTCTCTGTACAATCTGCAGTGTATACACCTATCTACCTACGTGTATTTACATTTTACATATACAAGAACGAACGCGCGCTCCGTGCGCGCATTTACGTTCTTTTTCAATATTATATAATTTATTATATTTTATATAATCTCTAATCTCTTCAAATCTATGTTAAACTTTGTGAAAATTTCTAAAAATTCCAAGAAAACTTGGAAAACCTGTGAAATCGCTTAAAATTCGTGAAAATCTCTTAAAATTTTCAGAAACTTCTTGAGATTCTTTTCAATTCAATTATAATAATTCAAATCCCTTTTATATTCTTTAAAATCCATTAAAAGTATTAGAAATATCTTCAAATTCCATGAAATCCTTAAAAATTCCAGAAAAATTTTCAAACTCATAAATTTTCCTGAAATCTACTTTAAAATTCATGAAAATCTCTAAAAATTCCTAGAAATTCCTTTAAAATTTCACAAAATGTTTTTAAAAACATAAAAATCTCTTTAAATACTTTTAAGTAAATTATTATAAATCTCATAAAACTCCCTCAAAACCATAAAAATTCCCCAATATCTTTTAAAAAACGAAAAATTTCTTGAAAATCCTTAAAATTTGACGAAAACCTTCGAAATCATTGTAAATTCTACCAAATCTTTTAAGAATAATGAAAAGCTTTTGAAATTCCTCAATAAAGTTTTAAATTCCTTATTTAAATCCCACAAAATACATATTTTAAAAGTCATAAAAGTACCTTGAAGTCTGATTGAAATCTGATCAAAATCGTAAAAAAATTCCCAGAAACTTCATGAAAGTCTTTAAAATTCTACGATAACATTTAAAATCCTATTATCTCTCATGAAATCTTAAAAAATTCCCTTAAAATTCCTAGATTTTCAATGTATTTCGAGTTTAGACTCGTGAAAAAATGATTATTAACGAAACCAAATTCAATTCACGCGGAATTTACGATTCGACAAATATCGATTGTCGAAAATCACTATCGATACTTACACGACGAATCAGGAGTGCGGAATAGGCGTTACGATATTTCGACTTCGACTCAATCATCTTTTTAGAATAGATACATAGCTGGCAAAAATATTCGAATAAAATCAAATAAAGACATTTAAGTGATTAAAAATCGAAAGAAATAATAAATAAAATTGAAATATGTTCGCGTGATCGAATAACGCATTCACACCACTCACCACTGAATAATACCTATTGAAAAAGAGAAGCGTTAAATCATAAAATACTTTTCATGCAACTTAAAATGAATTCGCGCCAATTGGATTCGGAGAAATAAATATCCATATTCAATTGCAATCGTTATGCATTTTCTAGGCTGTGATAAATAGCGTGACCGAAAATTAAATGTGTAAAGGCGTGAGGAATTTATTCCCAATTGAAATTACTGTCACTGAGTTATTTTCACTATATACCTTATTGATTATTGGACATGTCATTAATCACTTGAAATTTTCAATTAATACTTCAGTTAATTATGATTTGAAGTCGATAATGTGAATTTAATGATGGGATATCTTAAATTTTAACGATATAAGGCAAGTTGATTTTATGGCAATTTATAAAAATGGGAGTTTATATAGTTTTATGCAACAGTTTTATTCATCATGAAATTTATTGAGTGAGTGAGAAGAATAGCATATTGTGTCGGAATTTAACTGCAAATTGATATACTGCAAGCTTTCCAGGTGTCGTAAACGAAATATTGTATTCTACAAAAAAAAAAAATGTTTCAAGCTTTTGTGAGAATCCAGTATTTTTATGAATCTTTCATGAACAAATTCGAGTTCACTAGTGTGAAATATCGCGATTTATGAATGACAATGCCAGGCTAATAACGGATTTTGTATAGAGATTCATTTTAAACTTTCATTTTCATTTTCATGTAGAAAGTTTTTAAATCTCTTAAAATTTTCGAGAAATTCTGGAAATTTTCTAAAATATCTTGAAATATTTTTTAATTTAGTTTAAATAATCATCTAAAATGCTCAAATATTTTTTGATTCCTTGCCACTAAAAAGGCGTGGTCAAAGCTATGGGCGTGGTTTAAAGCAAGGGGGCGTGTTTAATGAGGGCATGGCGAGTCTAAAGAAAGCGGAGTACTTAATCGTTGGATGGGCGTGATTCAAAGAAGAGGGAGCGTGATTAATGATCAGGTGGGCGTGGTGTAAAGAATACGGGGTGTCTACTGGATTAATGGGCGTGGTTTGAAGAAGGGGGCGTGTCTATCGGGATGGTAGGTGTGGTTTTAAAAAAAGGCGTGCGTATATAATCGTTGGGTAGGTGTGGTTTGAGGAAGGAGGACGTATCTCATGAGCGGGTGGGTGTGGTTTAAAGAAGAGGGGGTGTTAAATACGTTGATGGGCGTGATTGAAGAGGGGGCGTGTCTCATGAGCGAGTGGGCGTGGATTAAAGAAAAAGTAGCAAAATAAAGTAAGATTTTTAATCTTTGAATTTAATTATAAGAAATTTCGTAAAATTCCTTGAATGCTCTTAAAAGTTCTTAAAATTATCCTATAAAATATCGTAAAATTCCTCTGCTACTTAAAATCCCATGAAATTTAAATAAATACTTTAGAATTCCTGAAAATCAAGTGAAATCTCGCCAAATCCCTTTACATTTCTGAAAATCACAATAAATTTTATACAAAGAAAAAAATCTGAAGATTGTATTCAAATCCGGCACATTTGCGCAAATCGCGCAATTTTCATAAATTAAAGATTTCCATAAAATAAAGGTTGGCGATAAGAATAAGTTGTTTTTGTTATTTTCGCGATAAAAATTGAAGACAAAAAATCGTCGAAAGAGACGTCTGACATTTCAGTTCATTCCTAAATATTTTCTTATATTATTACACGTTCTTTTATTAAAATAATAAAATGTAAAGCGAGGATAACAGTTTTAATTGGGAGTATTATTGAACTGAACTATAACTGTCGATAACACATAACAGTTTCTATACGCTTCATCTGAGTAATTCATAACTAACGATGTAATAAATAATCTATCCTAAGGAGTGTAAATGTGTTTGAGAATTGCAATTTCAATGTTAGAAGTGGTATTAAATTGCGCACACCTATATATTGAATCCGTAAAAGCTTCTACGACCTATTTATCTCGTGTCAGTGTACGATTTCAGTGTTACGTATTTTAACGATCAGCAAACACGCTATTCTGTTACATGGATTTCAAATTGTTCTTCCGTCGCTAAAGTGCTGATTTATGTATCTTTTACCTCCCGGCTTTGTTTTTGTTATTTATAAATAAAAAAAATGATTGTTATCTCGTGAGTCGCGTGTTATTAATCTAAATGGTTCTCTTCTCTTTATTGCTTAGAACGTAACACTTTTTCCATTTCGTGCTTTATATTTTTCACTGCAAGTTTCACATTTCACGAAAATATTCAATGTTTTTTAAAAAATTATTAAACCACTTAGTTGATGTTGTCCATCTGTGCATATTCATATTTGATTCCCCATTTTTTCGCGGATTTGATATATATTTTTTGCTCGATTTTTTGCGCAGTCATTTTTTTTTATCTTTTATGCAGTCGATTAAATTTGTAAATTTTTAAATCGTGAACTTTGTGGAAAGCCAGAAAAAATTCGAATACTACATAATTCGAATATACTAAAAAACTCGAATAACTAAATTTTAAAAAACCACGTTCAATGCACATTTTTTATTCTAGTTTAGTGCCCTTGGAATTGAAAAATAAAAAACTTTTCGCGCCGTCTAATTTACATCCAAATGTAATAAACTTTTTCTTAAAAAAAAAAACATATACAATTGAATAAAGTTTTTTTCCACGGCATTCAATCATAAAAATACTTATGCCGAGACGTTGCAAATTTTTCAAGTCACCATTGAAACTTTTTTTATGATCTAGACTGCTCTAGACTGTCCCAGAGTGATGTAATTTCGACCATTGTAGGAAACATCTTCCCAGGAATTATTTCTACCGCATCTAATGTGTTAAAAATAGGAAGCTGTTAAGTATCTCGTACTTTTTTGAGTATCACTCTTCTAGACTTAAATGTGATTTGATCCTTTCAATAAATAATGAGCGAATCCATTTTTTTCTGCTGTGACCTTCCGAAGCTAGTCAAGGAAATAAGTGAAGTGAATCGTAATGCGTGTTGGAATCCACGGCGTGGCTATAACAGATTTTAGATTCGGCATCTTCTGCACGAAGAAAAATTCATGTCGAAAGTTTCGGATAGAAATACAATCCGAATGAATCCGAGGTTTCAATCGGAATGTCCATGAAGCTTATCAGAAAAAAATGTCAAAGCGAATGAATCCCGAATTTTAATTCGAACGAAGGTTTTGGCCACAAAACAAAATTGATAAGTGAGTTTTTATGGGGTTCTGACAGGGTCGTGGTCAGTTTTCCCTATTTCTGATTTAAAAAAATGTTTTAAAAATTTCAAAATAGTTGACGGGAATTTAAAAATTTTAGAGTATTAACATTTTTTTTTCCAGTATTTTAAAGGGATTTTAAATGATTTCAAAGAATTTAAAAGAACTTAAAGAATATTTTAAGTGCTTTTAGGGAATTTAAGGAGATTTTAAGAAATTTTAAGTGATTTTAAGTTTTTGTAAAGAATTTTTAAAGAATTCAGGGGAATGCCAAGATTTTTAATTAATTTACACACATTTACATTTCATAAAGGATTTTAAGCGATTTTAAGCGATTTCGAGAGATTTCAAGTAATTTAAAAAAGTTTTTAAGTAATTCCGAAAAAAAATCATAATACTTTCAGTACTTTTAATTATTTAAGAATATTTTTAAATATTGTAAGGAATTTTTAATGTAGTTAAAAAATGTCTAGGGATTTTAAAAGAACATGAAAAAATTAAAGAATTTCCAAGAAATTTCATAGTTACTAAAACATGCCAAAGGATTTAATAAAGATTTTAAGTGATTTTAACAAATTACAAAACATTAAAAAAAATTTCAAACTTGTGAAGTAATTTCTCAATAAAGAATCTTTTAGTATTTTTTGAGATAATTAAAATGTCTTGAAATTTACTAAAACTACTAAAAATTCTAGTAATTTTTTAAACTCCCTTTAAATAGCCAGTTATTAAAAATTAGGAAAATAATATAATATTTATATCATAAATATATTGGACTAAATAAATAATATATTTGGGAATATTCATTAATATATTGGATTGAAGATGAATGGATGAGCGCGGCTTAAAAAAGCGTAGTCAAAGTGGATGGGCGTGGTTTAAAGAAAAGTAGGGTGTGCCTAATCGTTAGCTGGGCGTGGTTTAAAGAAAAGTAGGGCGTGTCTAATCGTTAGCTGGGCGTGGTTTAAAGAAAAGTAGGGCGTGTTTAATGGTCATATGGACGTGGTTTAAAGAAGAGGGGGCCTAATAAACGTATGGGCGTGGTTTGAATGAGGAGGCGTGTCTCACGACCTGATGGGCGTGGTTTAAAGAAAAGGATGTGTGTTTAATGGTCATATGGACGTGGTTTAAAGAAGAGGGTGTCTAATGGACGTGGGTTTTAATAAGGAGGCGTGTCTCAAGACCTAGTGGGCGTGGTTTAAAGAAAAGGGGGCCTGTCTAATCGTTGGATGGGTGTGGTTTGAAGAAGGGCGTATGTCTCGTGAGCTGGTGTGCGTGGTTTAAAGAAAAAAATCAAAAAAGTTTCAAAACTTTCAAGTATAATTTGGTAATAAAAAATGTTCTATGCTTTAAAATTTGTTAAACCTTTTGAAATTTACTGAAATTGCTAAAAACTCGTGTAATCTTTTAAATTCCCTTCAATATCTAGTTATTAAAAATGAGAAAAATCATATAATCATAAAATGAAGTTTAATAATAATTTTCACTGTGGTCCAGTGATGATCCAAAGGTGATCCAAACATAGTCGAAACTGCGAGCCACCAAGGCCGCAGTTGGACAAAAACTACCGGAACGGGGTTCGAATATCTTTCTGACCTGGGACGTATATACTCCATGAAGGGCGGTGATTCCCTGTGACTCGTGAGCGTCCGAGACGAACTGAGATTAGTCAAGGGCTGCGGGAGGCTGCGTGCCACCCGGCACTTTTCGTCTGATCTATCCGTACCGCGATCTCCGTGTAGATAGACCGAATCCGACGCTAACAGAATTCCTCCAGCTGACGATGGAAAAGGACATTGTCAGCTTGCGAAGAAAAGACTCGAAACTACGTACTTTGCGGTTCATAAGAAAACAGGAAATTTTCTTTCATGTCGTACTCTACTGCACCGTATCGCGTTATTTTTAAAGGTATCAAGATCTATGATGTATCGCAGTCTCACACCTGCCTCATTTTTCGATGTTTATGCAGCCGGAGGTCAAATGCCTTTGATTCGGTGACGAAATTTTCTTGACTATCATTCAATGTTATATTGCCCCGGCTTAGATTCCCTAACTGTCAAGTGTCAAGCGATGAGAGTTGGGTAAAATCAAATTTGATCCAGGGGGAAGTACACTCAATTTTTTAAATACATCAAATATTGATAGTATTAGGAGGTTTCTTATTTTTAGCTCCTCTAAAGTAGATTTAACTTCTCAAATAAAAATAAGCTATTTTTATAGTTCGGTTGAAGTTTCACGATTTTTTATTTTTACATTAATTAAATAAAAATATTTTTTAAAATGTTTCCAATGTTTCTAAAACCCAAATTTTTTTATTCATTTACTGGTTTGAAATTTACCAAGCGTTATCTGGGATTTTAAGAGATTTCTTAGAATTTAAAGGAATTTTAAAGAGATTTTAAATGATTCGAAGGGATTTAAAATGATTTTAAGGACTTTTTCAGAATTTCAAGGATTTTTTTTTTATATTATAATAATTTCCGGAAATATTGATGGACCATATGAGGTTCCAGGTGATTTTAAGTAATTTTATGAATCTTAAGAGCTTTCAAGGGATTTCAAGAGAATTCAAGATATTTCAAGAGATTTTAATGAATTGCGTGGAATTTTGAAAATTTCAAACAATTTTAAGATTTTTAATTTTAACAGTTTACAGATGTTAAAACACTTTCAAGAATTACAAGTAATTTAAAAATATTTTAAGGGATTTAATTTGATTTCGTCCAAATTAGGATTAATTACTTGAAAGTTATTAAATTCACTTAAAATGTCTCGAAATCTCTTGAAAATCTCTAAACTCTCTTGAATTATTTTGAAATTAATTGAAATTTCTTACATCTACTTGTTATCAATGAAAATCTCTCAAAATTCCTTGAAATTCTTTTGTCACTTAAACCTCTTAAAATCCCGGACAACTCCGAATAAACTTCTGCTAATAAATAAATAAAAATAAAAATAAAAAATGTTTTTTGGAACTATTTAATGTGCTTAATCTAATAAATATAAAAAATAAAAAGATAAAAAGAACTTCGTCAGACTAGACGCCTGAAACTTCAAGTCAATAGTTTAAAAAAATGTTAAATGGGAATTTTTTCGTCTTAACGAGTAATTTTCTGCCTTTCGGTATATTCTCAAGAAAAAGCGAACGACTTTACTTTTTCTCTTCACTATTTTTACGTAGACTTTCCCTCTTTGTTATATTTCTGAAGAGAAGAAGTTATTTTTAAGAGAAAAAGTTTCTTGTCTATTTTTGCCGCCCCTTCAACTCTAATTAGACGTTTTAGTCGAGGATATTCAGTATCCACTTATCTAGTCATTAATCGGTCGAATTGAAAACATTTCAAACATTTAATGTGGTATATATATTATGCAGTGCCGGTCTTAGCTTAATGTGGTGCCCTTTTCCTATTTAAAAAAAAAAAGATTTTACGTTTCTTCTTTCTTTCTTTCTTTCTTTCTTTCTTATTGCCTAAAATGAAAAATCATTTAAAATCTTTATAAAATCCTTTGAAATTTCTTAAAAACCCGGGCAACGTCGGATAAATTTCTACTAGTAAATAAATAAAAATAAAATGATTTTGGGAACTTTTTTTTTTGATATTCTTAATCCAAAAAATGCAAAAAAAAAATAAAATAAAATAAAAATTTTCGTCAGACATCTAGTGGCATTTCCACGTGGAATTTCCGTAGAACACTTTTCAGAATTATTTCACGTGTATACTATACAATATATTTTCAAAAATGAGCTGCAACCTCATAACCACTCTGCGTTCAGCGAGAGTGCACTTTTCCCTCGAAGCTAAAGTTCTAAAGTTTGAATACCTTCAAAGTGGTTGAGCATATAGTTAAAACACTCAAGGAAGGTATAATACAGAAGGCGTACTCGAGACAACTTTTCAATTTTCATTATTATACAATAATTTCGATCAGAAACACGCTAAAGCACTAAACTGTTGTATTACTTATTTCCAGAAAAAAATATATAATTAAAAATTTACTCATTTCTTCATCCCTGTGAAGTTTTAATAATATATTTTCTTTTTTCTCCTTTGACGAAAATGTATTTTTCTAAGAAAAGGGATGAAAGAGATCCTAAATTTTTAATAAACCTAATGCCCCTCTTTTGAACTTCTCTTTCACTGTAGATAAGTTCTTTTCTGAATAAAACAAACTTATTACTTATAAAAAAATATATTGTTAAAATATTTAGAAACAAGTTTCAGGAAATTAATATATATATACTTATCCTTTGAAAATAGAATAGTAAAGCTTTCATTATTTGCTAAATTCCCCAATGCATAAGCTACACAAAAGGACTCCTTAATTCTATTGAGAATCTACGGTTTTCTTTTGGGTTTGACGGATGAGGTGTTAATAATATGCTAAATAAAAGAATTTTCCTTAGTCTAAAAATTTCGGTCAATTTAGTTTAGTCATTCAACCCGGGTTATTCAAAATATATGATTTTTAAATATTCTTGAATGTTTATAATAACATGATGATTAAATCATAAATCTATTCTAAAAAGATGATTCAGTCGAAGTCGAAATATCGTAACGCCTATTCCGCAATCCTGATTCGTCGTGTAAGAATCGATAGTGATTTTCGACAATCAATATTTGTCGAATCGTAAATTCCGCGTGAATTGAATTTGAAATTTTGAATTTGATTTCGTTAATAATCATTTTTTCACGAGTCTAAACTCGAAATACATTGAAAATCTAGGAATTTTAAGGGAATTTTTTAAGATTTCATGAGAGATAATGGGATTTTAAATGTTATCGTAGAATTTTAAAGACTTTCAAGAAGTTTCTGGGAATTTTTTACGATTTTGATCAGATTTCAATCAGACTTCAAGGTACTTTTATGACTTTTAAAATATGTATTTTGTAGGATTTAAATAAGGAATTTAAAACTTTATTGAAGAATTTCAAAAGCCTTTCATTATTCTTAAAAGATTTGGTAGAATTTACAAAGATTTCGAAGGTTTTCGTCAAATTTTAAGGGTTTTCAAGAAATTTTTCGATTTTTAAAAGATATTGGGGAATTTTTATGGATTTGAGGGAGTTTTATGCGATTTATAATAATTTACTTAAAAGTATTTAAAGAGATTTTTCTGTTTTTAAAAAGATTTTGTGAAATTTTAAAGGATCTCATGGAATTTGATAAGATTTCTAATGATTTTAAGGGATTTTAAATGTGAAGGAATTTTAAGAGGTTTCTAGGAATTTTTAGAGATTTCCGTGAATTTTAACATGGATTTGAAAAGAGTTATGATTGTGAAAATTTTCGTAGAATTTTAAGAGATTTCAAGATATTTCGTGAAATTTTAAAGGAATTCATGCAATTTTAAGAAATTTTAAAGAATATTAAAAGATTCTAAATATTTTTAAATTATGAGGATTTTAAAAAGTTGTTAAACAATTTTAAAAGTTTTTGACGAATTCTATGTCATATTTTTAAGGGTATAAAGAAATTTTAAATGTTACCGTAAAATTTCAAGAATTTTAAGAGATTTTAAAGTTTGTCATGGAATTTCAAAAGGTTTCTAGAAATTTTTAGAGATTTTCATGAATCTTAAAGTAGATGTCAGGAAAATGTATGAGTTTGAAAATATTCCTGGAATTTTTAAGAATTTCATGGAATTTGAAGATATTTCTAATACTTTTAATGGTTTTTAAAGAATATAAAAGCGATTTGAATTATTATAATTGAATTTAAAAGAATCTCAAGAAGTTTCTAAACATTTTAAGAGATCTTCACGAATTTTAAGCAATTTGACAGGTTTTCCAAGGTTTCTTGGAATTTTTAGAGAATTTTACAAAGTTTAACATAGATTTTAAGAGATTAGAGAAATAAAATATAATAAATTATATAATATTGAAAAAGAACGTAAATGCGCGCGTTCGTTTAATAATTAAATATGAGAAAATGTAAGTCAAAATTCGATTATTAATCAGATTTTCCTTTCTAAATGCTTTCGACAATTTTCCCTCAATTTTCCAGAATTTTCCAGAATTTTCATTGATAAATCTTTTATTAATAGAATATCCAGCATCTCTGGTTTTAACTCGACGCTTATACGTATTCATATTTAAGATCAACACACATCCCTATTAGTACTCGACCAATATTCAAATATGAATGAGTTCAGTCTCATATTAAAATAAATTATAGAACCGTTATTAAATTCCCGCAGGGTGTATATGATTAAAACAATGATTATATCAAAGATCGTTGAAGTTCCTATCTGCGTTTCAATGATATTCGCTAACCTGCCGACTCGCCCACACGTAAAATGAATGTGCATAAATTGTCTTCTATATATATTTATATATATATGTTTACACAAGAGAGGTTCCGGAAGCGAGATCATACACCGAGCAAAATGAGAGAGGCGCGCATCTGCGCGCCCTTAAAAATGTCCGATTGTTTGCTCAGTCCGAAAAGGCGATGGGTTCGGCGATTTGTAGTGCTCCGCATATTGGCAAAGCTCATGAATTCGCTAGTTCTCTGTATAGAAGTGTAGTTCACTACACACTAACTAACTCTCATATATATGCTTGTATATGTGAGAATTGTAGAGCAAAACAGGGGCAGAATGAACTTTTGTCACAGGGAGTGGTCATACAGGTTGTGGGCAATAATAAAGCTCCCAAGAGAGAATATTCGCTATCGTCTTTTTTGGGATTTATGAGAATTCTCATTTTACTCAGTTAAAAAAAATGTATTTCTCTGTAATAAAAAGTTTGGGTTACCATATTTTGAAAAACAGAAGTTACCAGTATATTCAACACATTTTTTTGTCGAAAACTGATTGGTTCCTTTGGAAATTGCGCAATTTTTGTGATTGTGTCGAATTTGAAAACTATCTTCATCATCACAAACAGAAAAAAAGTTTGTTTGAATCAAATAAACGTATATTTGCGTCAGAGCCATATACAAAATATCTTTGAATTAAATAAAATTTAATTGATTCAGAGATATTTTTTCTTTGATTTTTTTGATTCAAAGAAATTTTCTTTTTAATTCAAGGACAAAATATCTTTGAATGAAATTAATTTTATTTTATTTAAAAATATTTTTTATTTGGTTCTGAGGCAAATATACGTTTATTTGATTCAAACAAACTTTTTTTATGGGTACAGACTCTTTTCGCTGTTGAAACAATTATACTAATAAAAAGATTATATAAAGATAGATTTTATGGAATTATAAAATAGTTTTAAGGGATTGGACTATATATATAAACTTCACAAATTAAAAAAAAATAAATATATATATATATATTTTTTTAATGGAATTTTAAGTAATTTGTGAAATTTTTAGGAGATTTTTAGTCATTTTACGAAATTTCAATGGATTTTAAGGTATTTTAAGAGATTTAATGAGATTTCATGGAATCTTGAATAATGTTAAGAAATTTAAAAGGGTTTTAGAAAATTTATTGAGATTTTAGAAATATTAAGTGATTTCTCAGTAGTTTGAAAAATTTTATGAAATTTAATTTGAAGCGTCTTTAAGATATTTTATAAGATATTAAGTAATTTGAAGAATAAGCACTAAAAGCATATTTATTTCCAGAATTTTTGAAGGATTTGGTGAAATTATATTGAAATTTCATGAATTTTATAGAATTTAACGAAGTTTCACGGAATTTCGAGTAATTTGTATTAAATAAGTTTAAAGACATTTAAGGAATTTAAGACATTTTACGAGATTTCATGGAATTTTAAGTACTTGTAAGATATTTTACGGGATTAAATTAACTTATTTTAAGGGATTTTACGAAATTTCAATGGATTTGAAGAAATTTTAAGAGATTTAATCAGATTTCATGGAACTTTGAGTAATTTTAAGGAATGTCAATTGATTTTGCAAAATTTAAAGCAATTTCATAAGATTTTATAGAATTTTAAGTAATTTTAAGGGATATAACAAAAGATTGTCGAATTTTCAGGAATATCAACGAATATGAAGTGAATTTTTGAAATTTAAAGGAATTTCACCATATTCCGAATTTTAATGGGTTTCATGATATTTCATGGTATTTTATGGGATATTAAGTAATTTTAGGGATTTTTAAGGAATTCATGGGATTTTACAAAATTTCAGTGGATTTTCAGAAATTTTAAGAGATTTAATCAGATTTCATGAGTTTTTGAGTAATTTTAAGGACTATCAAATTAAATTCACATGAAAATTAAAGAAATTTCACGAAATTTTTAATGATAAGAAAAGCATTTTAAGGAATTTTATATAACTCATGAAATTAGATAAAGAAAGACAAAATTTGATATTTCAAGAATTACAAATTCTAAATCATTTTTTCTACTAGCAAAAGGTGAGCAAAACCTAGAAATTAATCGCGAGCGAATTATAATTGCTAGTTTTATTAAATTTGATGAGATTTCTAATAATTTTAAAGGATTTCAAGAGATTTTTCTGATTTTTAAAATATTTTATAGGGTTTAAAGGAATTAAAAATTTGTCAGAGAATTTTATTGAGAGATTTCAGAGGATATTTATGATTTTTTAAAAAGAGTTCGTGAAATTTACAAGGATTTCGAAGGTTTTTGTAAAATTTTTGGAGTATTCAAGATATTTTTCTAGTTTTTAAAATATTGAACAAATTTTTTAAGGATCTCATGGAATTTGATAAAATTTCTAATGATTTTAGAAAACATTTAATGTTAAGAAACTGCAAGAAGTTTCTATAGGCAGTTTTAGAAATTTTCACGAATTTTAACACAGGGATTTCAATGAAATGCATAAAAACATGAAAATTATCATATCAACTGATATAATTTTCACCCTAGGGTGTTTATTCAATTTTTCCCATGAAATTCCCGGATTGATCGTTTGCCATGGGAAAGTATTCAGGAATTTGAAATTTCTGCGCTTATTACTCGATTTGGAGAATATTTCAATTCTGCTTGAATATTCTCGAGAAGTTTAAAAATTCTAGCTCGTTGAATAGAAGGTCTGGCGTCAACTTTACTGTCAGGAGCCGAATGGTCTGTGGGAAAAGCGGAGGTCGATTCGACAAGGATAGCACTGAACACGTGTACAACCCCGTGACCAATTTAACCGGATACCATGGGTCTCCACGCTTCGTTTTTTCAACTTCGATTTTAGGTCCGAGACAACCTGGTCGGAATATTGTCAATCTTAGTCGCATCCCTTGATCTCGTTTTATTGTTTACGGAAGATGACACCGAGAAAATTCCCCAGGTGCTGTGTCTAACAGATCGGGATACACTTAGATTAATTTACGGCCTATAAAATGCAGAAGCTTTAATAAAATGGAAAATGCGATTCCGAAGAAAAATTTTATCGATATACGAACAACGTGGATAAAAAGCGTAAAGGGAAACACTTTTTTATGCTGAAGGGAAAGATAAGCTCAAACTTAAAGCTTTAAAATATAAGACGAAAGAATGTATTTGCTAAAGGGGTCACGGCAGTAAAAGTAAAATATTTTAATATTTATCCAAGAAGACTTGGATAAATAAAAATTCTTATATTCTTTCAAAACATGTCGAGAGTGGATTATTAAGGTCGTTTTAAATTTTAAAATATGTGTTGTTTAAATTGATCTGTAGATTTTAAAAAAAAAAAAAAAAAGATTAGCAGAGCGTGGTTTCGATCCACGGACCTCTGGGTTATGGGCCCAGCACGCTTCCACTGCGCCACTCTGCTATATTGAATTTGATAATTCGCGTGGTGAAGTGAACGTCCATTTTCTAGCGCAATTTTCTAGGAATAGAACTATTAATTATTTGTTGAGCAAACTTAACAAGAAAACCAGAATTGCATGATTAATCGCAATTACCTTACATAAACTGTATTTAAATGCTGCCTTTTAATAATATTTACATTTTTATAGCAATACTAATTTATAGCGATATTAATTTATAGCAATATTATCAGGGTGTCTAGTGATCAGGAAATTTGAAATTCCAGGCTTTTTCTCGGTTTTTTCTACTCTTTCCCAATCAAATTTTTTTCCTGTGACCAATTTATGATTTTTGAAAAAAAAAATTGAATACATTTTTTTGTTTTAATTAGTTTCTTGTTTTTGCACACCTTTAGCTATTAGAAAAAATAATTGAGAATTTTTAATTCTTGAAATATAAAATCTTGTAATTCTTTATCTAATTTTAGGAATCTCCAGGAGTTTTATAAAATTCCTTAAAATTCTTTTATTATCCATTAAAATTTGGTAAAATTCTTTTAAATTTCGTAAAGTAACTTGATATTTCTTAAAATTACTTAAAATTACTCAAAATCCCATAAAGTCTCATTAAATCTCTTTACATTTCTGAAAATGTACTGAAATTTTGTCAAATCTATTGGATTCATTCAAAATCTTTAAAATTACTCAATATCCCATAAAATATCGTAAAATCCCTTAGAATGACTTAAAATTCTTGAAAATCTAATATAATCTCACCAAATCCTATATTTCTGGAAATAAATGTTCTTCAAATTACTTAATATATCATAAAAATCTTAAAGTTCCCTAAAATTACTTAGAATCTCCCAAAATATTATCAAATCCCATAAAATTTCTTAAAATCCCATGAAATCCCTTGAAATTCCTGAAAGTCCAATAAAATCTCGTAAATCCCTTGAAATCCCTTAAGTCGATAAAATAACTTAACATCCTATGAAACATTGTAAAATCTCTGAAAATACTTAAAATTCAATGCAATTTCGTAAAATCTTTTCCAATTTCATAAAATTCATCGAAATACCATGAAATCAATTAATATTTTTAAAATCTCAATCAAATTCGAAAAACCCTTTTAAATTTCTTAACATTATATTCAAGGTTCCATGAAATCTCATTAAATCTATTAAAAAATTTTTAAATCCAGTCAAATTTTGTAGAATTCTTAAAAATCTCTTAAAATTTTCTCAAATTACTTAAAATTTCACAAAATATATAGTCACATCTCCATAAAATTACTTTAACATCCTTCAAATCTGGTGAAATTCCTTTAAAATTAGTAAAATCACTTGTTATTTCTAAATATTCTTTGATGTTCATTAAATTCCTCAAAATTCCACAATTTATCGTTATAACTCTTAAATCTACTTAAAATCCTATGAAATGTTATGAAATTTCGCAAAATCAATTGATATTTCTTAAAATCACTGAAAATTCCGCAAAACTTCGTGAATTTTCGTTCAATTCTCTAAAATTCTTGAAATTTTAATACAATCTCACGAAATCCTTAAAAATTTCTGGAAAAATTATTAAAAATAATTTTAATTTCATGCAATTTCGTAAAATCCTTTAAAATTTCATAAAATTCCTTGAAATACCGTAAAATCACTTGATATTTCTAAAATCTCAATAAAATTCCTCAAACCCTTTTAAATTTCTTATTAGCATATTATTCAAGATTCCATGAAATCTCATTAAATATCTTAAAATACTTTAAAATCCAATGAAATTTGGTAAAATGTCTAGAAATCTCTAAAATGTTCTCAAATTGCATAAAATTCCCCAAATATATAGTCAAATCCCATTTAATTACTTTATAATCCCATAAAATCTCATAATTCTGATTTAACTGATATATTGCTAACATCTCTTGTTTAATATATGATTATTATACGATTTTCATTTGAAATCTTTGTTTGAACAACAAAATTTCAATTAATTCAACTTTAAAACGTATATGTTGTTCCCTGATATGCAGTAATTCACATAATTATCCGTTAAATTTGAAATGTGTCATTCTTTCGCTAATTAATCATGTTCAATGAATAACTTACAATCAACTATTAACTAACATTTATTACCGTTGGCCTTTTAAATAGAAAAGGAATATCTACTTCTATAATTTACATTACAATTCTAAATTCTAACCCATTATTATTTCAGTGAACATCAAGCTACTCTAAACTCTAATTCGGTGCATCTCTCATATAATTTTGACCAACTGAAATTGTCGAGGTAATTAGTCAAGCATATTTCCAAGCAAGCACACAAAGCACTCGTCATTATTAATAAAATATTTTAGTTAATGCGACAGTTGGGGTCCGATCGCAACAAAACCGATTATTAAAGGATCAGCTAAACCAAACCAGTGAATAGAATGAAAGCATAATGAGTAAATATAAATTATGTATATTAAAGCTTTCTCTAAAAACAAATAATGCCTATATTTGAAGCAATGATAAAATAAAACAATTGAAATTCTCAAAAATGGATAAATAATGAAAATTACTTTTTTTTAAGCCCGAGACACAAAACATCTGCCTTTCCTTCGTATAATCTAACCACTTATGGGTATTTAATGGGTTTTTTGTGCGATAATGATCTGGAAATTGGAAATGGATAAGTAGGGGTCGTTTAGATTTTTGAAAGAGATAGTATTGAGTGGAAAATGTGAAGATAATGGAAGGTCCAAAATTGTTATATCACGTTTTTTGCTATACAGATAGGATGAATAATGAATAATGAATATAAAACATGAACAAATGAAAATTGTATTTGAATAAGAAGATGAGAAGAAGACAGGCCTAATCTATACTGCAATTTGTCAATTTTTAATTTTAAGGGATTAGATATTCAAATTTCAATAGAAGAATAATATATGGAATTTGTAATTGATAAAGGACATATATTTAAAGTTAAAAGGGGGACATTTCGGGGGTTGAAATGCGCCACACAGAACAGGCATTTAAGTCGCAGCTGATGCCAAACCTTGACGAAAGAAAATCTGTCAGTCATTCAGCTGGGACTGGAATATGCGACTTAAGCTAAAGAAAACAAATAGAAAAGTGAAAGATAAAAATAATAAAAATAAAGATTTTACACCAAAGATGACACATAACTCGAAAATCATTAACGTTTTACTATTGCTAGCTGATTTTAAAGAATTTTAAAAGAATGTAAAATTAATTCACGTGAGTTTCAAGATTTTCAAGTATACGTAATTAAAAATTTTTTTTTAAATATATAAAGAGATTTTAAATATAACAATAACTTTTACTGCGTTTTTCTTATATTACTTTGTAATATACTAATATTTAATAATATATGTATTTGTATATTTGCTGATCAGTTATCATCAGAATTATAAGATTTTATGGGAGGTATAAAGTAATTTTTAGGGATTTGACTATATATTTTGTGGAATTTTAAGTAATTTGACAAAGTTTTAGAAGATTTTTAAGCATTTTATAAGATTTCATGGGATTTTTAATAATTTTAAGGGATTTTACGAGATTTCATTGAATTATCAGGAATTTTAAGGGATTTGCGATATTTTACGGGATATTTAGTACTTTTCAGGACTTTTACGAAATTCAAAGGATTTTACGGGATTTCATGGAATTGTAAATACTTGTATAAGATTTTAAATAATTTTATAAGGTATTTTACGGGATATTAACTTATTTTGAGGACTTTCAACGGATTTTACAAGATATCATTACATTATCAGGAATTTCAAAAGATTTCATGACATTTCATGGAATTTTAAATAATTTTATAAGGTATTTTACGGGGATATTAACTTGCTTTGAAGACTTTTAACGGATTTTACGAGATTTCATTATATTGTCAGGAATTTTAAAAGATTTCATGGCATTTCATGGGATTTTTGATAACTTTGAGGGATTTGCGATATTTTATGGGATATTTAGTAGTACTTTAAAGGACTTTTAAGGAATTCAGAGGATTTTTCGGAATTTCATTGAATTTTAAATACTTGTATAAGATATTTTACGGGATATTAACTTATTTTGAGGACTTTCAACGGATTTTACGGGATTTCATGGAATTTTAAATAATTTTATAAGGTATTTTACGGGGATATTAACTTGTTTTGAAGACTTTCAACAGATTTTACGAGATTTTATTATATTGTCAGGAATTTTAAGAGATTTCAAGGCATTTCATGGAATTTTAAATAATTTTATAAGGTATTTTACGGGGATATTAACTTGTTTTGAAGACTTTCAACAGATTTTACGAGATTTCATTGAATTATCAGGAATTTTAAGGGATTTGTGATATTTTATGAGATATTTAGTACTTTTAAGGACTTTTACGGAATTCAAGAGATTTTACGAAATTTCGATGGATTTTCAGAAATTTTAAGAAATTTAATTAGATTTCATTGGTCGCATAATTCTTTTGTTTCAAACCCAATTGTCTTTGAAATGACTTAGGTAGTTGTTAGAACTAAAAAAAATATTCGCTTGCATGTTGGTTTGATATTTTTTTAAATTACAGTTTAGAATTCTCTGAAATATGTCACTTGCTCCGGACCGCACAAGTTTTATAGCGTCCTTGGTATTCATCGATCAAAAATTACGTTACAAGTTCTCCAAATTGAAGTACTTAATGCATCTGACACATAAATTAGTCTCCGAAACTGGAAACTATTCCCCAAACCGAGAAATTACGAGGGCCCTTCTGGATCTAGAGAGTTTTGGACTCGAGAAAAATTTTCAGAGAATTGTGGGTGCACAGATTTCTCGTCGTATTACCATATGGTCCATAACAGCTGGCACATTAGGAATTTTGGATTGAAGCCAGCACAATTTCCCTTTAGTTCGTAGTTTGTACGATGATGACTTATTACTGCTGGTCGTCATAAAAGTTTGATCTTTAATTCAGTGTCGTCGTTTGATTTGGCACTGGATTCCAGATTTGCATGTAAAGGGGTCTTCTCGAACATGTGCAGAAGAGCACTGAGCATTGAGCTTAGTATAGTACAATATGACGTTGATTAACGTTACAGCAGCTCCGGGAAATTTGCTCGTGACTCATCGGTAGGCCGTTTAATCTTTCGGAACAATTGATTCTGATTAAAAACACCTAAATCATATTGTCCTCGTTACAAGAAGCAACAAAAAGAGCATCTGATCTAAGTCTCCGTGGAATTTAAACGAGTTTTACGACATCCTGACATAAGCACACTTTAAACTTTCAACTCTTTAGAGTTTTATTTTATTTTACACTTTTATTTTACACTCACTTTTTTTAGTGTCAGATTTAATGCAAGACACATTTATTTCGATTGAGAATTGAGAATTAAGAGTATATAAATCACAATACATGAAAACGTCGCGAATAAATAATAATGAAATTATTATTATTAACTTATTATTTATTACTTATTAACTTTTCCATCCGCTTTGGATTATGCACTTTATAAAATAGGGCGAAAGTCATTTCCCGTGGTATTTCTCTTTGCATTAGTTGTCAACGAAGATGTGAGCGTTAATTAAGAAGCTTGCCTTACTTCATATATAGTACAAAATTATAAAAGCATTTATGAATCTGGGATTAAGCGTAAAATAGAAACAGGTCATGTCATACACACATTTTTACACAACGATGAACTTTAACACATTTATAAATCCTTCTTGTCTCTTCAAGAACATAGCAGGCGAAAGATGTCTTCCACATGTTCTGAAAGACTTCCTTACAATCTTACAATTTGAAACATCAGTTCTGTGTACCATTTATTTTAAAGAAGAAATAAACTTCTCTGAGAATTAAGAAAAATATCGAAAACAACAGCTATAAATTATAATTCTAGCAGTCCGGAAAACCGAAAAAAACCCGGGAATTTCATTTAGGACGGGAATTTTTTTTAAAACTTTAACGATATTTTCTGTAATTTTAAGTGATTTTAAAAACTTTTAAGGTGTTTCAAGGGATTTCACAAAATTTTAATGGATTTTTAGATATATTTAGGGTTTTAATGGGACTTTGAATAATATTTTAAGGAATTTAAAAGGATTTTACAAATTTATTGAGATTTCTAAAATTAGACTAGGAATTACAAATTTTTATATTTCAAAAATTGAAATCCCTTAATTTTTCCTATCCCACATTTTTTTCGGAAAAATTATGATATTTTAAAGGATTATAAAGTAATTTTAAGGAATTTGACTAAATATTTTGTGGAATTTTATTTCATTTGGGAGACTTTTAAGAGATTTTTAGGCATTTTATGATATTTCATTGGATTTTAAAGTATTTTAAGAGATTTAATGTAGTCAGTTAAAAATTAAAAAATTTTTTAATCTAAAAGTTATCAAAATGCACCTAATAGAATTCATTGACTTAATTTAAATTTAATAATGTTAATTTGGTACAGCGACACCCATCCGAGCATAACAGCGCCAAGCACTGCTTAACTTTGGTGATCGAATGAGAAGTCTTTAACCACTCCATACGTCCAAACGGACTAGAGGATATTAAGTGTTTTAACGACTTCAAGAATTTCAAGGCATTTATGAGATTTCATTGGATTTTCAGAAATTTTAAGGGACATTAAAAAGTTTTAATCATTTTAAGGAATATCAAGTGATTTTACGTAGTTTAATTTTACAAAGTTTAATTGGATATTCAGATATTTCAAGGAATTTAATGGTATTTCCCAAAATTTTAAGGGGTTTTAGGGGATTTTCAATAATTTAAAATTATTTTACAATATTTTATTTGATTTTCAGGTACTTTAATCGATTTTATACAATTTGAGAATATTTTGTGGGATTTTACGTTATTTTATGGAATATTAAGTAATTTTAAGGACTTTTAAGGAATTCAAGGAATTTTACAAAAGGTCATTGAATTTCTAGGCATTTTATGATTTTAAGCGATTATAAAGTAATTTTAAAGAATTTGATTATATATTTTGTTGAATTTTAAGTAATTTTAGAAACTTTTAGACATTTTACAAGATTTCATTAAATTTTATGGTATTATAAGAGATTTATTGTGATTTTACCAGAATCTTGAAGAATATTATGGAATTTAAAACGGCTCTACGAAATTTATTGAGATTTTAGAAATATTAAGTAATTTCAAGGTATTTACGAGATTTAATTGGATTTTTAGGGATTTCATAAGATTGCATAGAATTTCAAGTAGTAATTTTATGAGATTTAATGATATTTTAAGAGATTTGAAGTAATTTTAAACAAATTTAAGATGGTTCATGTTTTATGGGATATTAAGTGATGTGAAGACATTTATTTCCAGTTTTAAAAGTTTCGGTGAGATTATATTGGATTTTTTAGAATTTTAAGTGATATAATGAGACTGTATGATATTTTAAGTAATTTTAATTAATTTATAGAATTTTACCAGATTTTGAAGGATGTTAAAGACATTTTAAGGAATTTTATAAAACTCATGAAGATTTTTGAAATTAGATAAAAAAGCATAAGACTTTATATTTCAGGAATTCAAAATTCTCAATTATTTTTTCTACTAGCAAAAGGTGTGCAAAAACGAGAAAATCGCGCGCGGATCATAATTATTAATTATATACATAAAACAAATTTTAATGTTAACAGTAAAAACTACTATAATTTATTTTACGAAATTTCATTGAATTTTACGGTATTTTAAGAGATTTAATGTGATTTTACGGTATTTCGAGGAATTTTATGAACTTTTAAAGAATTTTACGAAATTTCAAGGAATTTTAAGTAATTTAAAAAAATTTTTAATCGTTTCACAGGATATTAAGTTATTTTAACAACTTAAAGGATTTCAAGGGATTTACGAGATTTCATTAGTTTTTCTGGAATTCCAAGGAATTTTATAAGATTTCATGGGATTTTGAGTAGTAATTTTATGTGATTTGATGATATTTTAGGCGATTTTAAGTAATTTTAATCGACTTGAAGATATTTCATGCGATATTAAGTCATTTATTAAGGATATTTATTTCCAGAAATTTTAAAGGATTTGGTGGGATTATATTGGATTTACAAGAATTTTAAAGAATTTAACTATATTCCATGGAATCTTGAATAATTTTAAGAGATATATAATGAAACTTCATGGAATTTTGAGTAATTTTAAGAAATATCAATTGATTTTGCAAAATTTAAAGGAATTTCAAAAAATTTCATATTGTAAGGGGTTTTCTTTAGTAATTTTAAAAACTTTTGCGTGATTCAAGGGGTTTTATACGGAATTCCATGGAATTTTAAATACTTGTAAGATATTTATCCGGGTGTTAACTTATGTTGAAGACTTTAAAGGTATTTTCCTAGATTTTATTGGATTATTAGGAAGTTTAATAGAAATGTTCATGGGATTTTAAATGCTTTTAAGGGATTTTACAATATTTTATATTTTAATAATCTGTATAAGAACTTTCAACAAATTCAAAGGATTTTAAGAAATTTCAGTGGTTTTTCACGAATTTTTAAAAAGATTTAATCAGATTTCATGGGACTTTGAGTAATTTTAAGAAACATCAAGTGAATTTACGAAATTTAAAAGAATTTCACCAAGTTTTAAAGGATAGTAAACGCATTTTAAGGAATTTTATAAAACTCATAAAGATTCTTGAAATTAAATAAAGAATTACAAGATTTTATATTTCAAGTATTAAAACTTCTCAATTATTTTTCCAACTAGCAAAAGGTGTGCAAAAACGAGAAATTAATCAGAAAAAAAATTAATATATCAGAAAAACCTAATCATAAAATGTAGTTTCATAATCTCAGTTTTATTGCATATTAACTTTAGTTTGAAATACCAATGTCGGTTTTTTTATCGAGATATTTATACTATTAGATATCGTTACTCCATAAATATCTAATTATATAAAAGTACGTTTATTATAAATAGAAATCTCAGAGCTTCGTCAGAATCCCATTTTAATTAGAGCTAAATAAGACATTAACAGTAGAAGTTCACTGATTGTGAATTGGAATCAACATTGAAAGGATAAAAATAAAAAATAATTATTATTACTGAAGTAATATACTTTGCGTGCAACTTCCTTTATGGTTTTATTACCAAGTAAGCAAATTACGAGACCAGTACACATGTACTTGAAAAATGTTGTTGGCAAAGCTGGCCTGAAGGCACACATCGCCTGGGAACGTTTCAGGGGCACGGAATGGATGGGCACACTGACAAAGACAATTAGTCGAGTTAACTGATCGTGAATCTAGAAATACGGGTGGTGAAATGCATACATTTCGTCATGCGGATTGGCCATTGGTTACTCAGCCGAAGACTTCGATTTCCTTTCAAGACAAATTCCCTGTTGCAACTGAGTTATTGATCCCAACGAACAAGAATTCATTTCATCACTTAGGATGTTCAGAACGACTTCGAAATCCAATGAGCTGAATGTATTGAGACAGGGGCGTATACGAGGGGAAAAAACTCCCCCTTTCACCGAACGCAATCCACCACAAAATGATTCTCGTACTTCTATCCGCAAATTAATTTTTCCGGGTACGAATGTCTGAATTATACATCTCATTTTTTACCCAGAAAACATTGTTAAGGGGGAGGATCGTTTTTGCCTCGCATGTTTTACAACCCAATCTCACGATTTTTTTTTTATACATATAATCCCTCATTTGTATTGTAGTTTAATTTCCTGACTGTTATTTATAATGAAAATGTTTAGAACTCAAAAAAAAAAAAAAACAAAGCTACGTGATTATTCTAATGATATTCAGTTTTGATATGCATTTCAATTTAAGCTTTAATCAAAGAATTTTCAACGCGAATGTACTGCATATGTTTAGTTTGCATATTCTGTGCAAATCTGACTCTTGGGGACATTCATTTCTTAATCTACGGGAATTAAATGAAATATATTATTATAATCTTACCACACATATTGGAGATTATATTATGTAGAGAAATTCACAGCGAGAGCTAATCTGAAAGAAAAAAAAGAAGATTAAATAAAATAAACGAATCAGGTTCCACTCTTTTTAGAGAGAATCGCCAGGTGTATTACTTTTTTGGGAAACATATAACACTGGCGATTGGAACCACTTTTACAAATGAAAACAACGAATTTCATATCCTTTTTATTTGAAACTGAGAGCATTAAGCCAACGAGAGACATAAAGTCGAAATAAAATAGAGCAATCTGTACGAGAGAGCGATAAAATCGTTCAGACATCGCAAGTTGGTTGAGTTTTGATTTCATTGGCAATAATAGATAGGGGCATCCAGACAATCGGGGTGGTCCGTCGTTCAACTTTCGTTAATTATGACGTATGGCCCTTAGCAGACGTCTCTGATGGCCACAAGAAGTATGATTTAACACCGTGAAATTTCGATAATATTATTCGAGGCTATTCAAACTTGGACGAGAGGTAAGTGTGAGAGACTAGATTCTTGAACTAGAAGTCAGACTAGATTTAAACTTTTGACGAATGAGGGATGGAAAACCATCATCCTCGCGGCTTAATTCATCCAGAAGCGCGGGTTTTGGGTTAATTCTCGTTATCCTTTTTGTCGGTTATTTTTTTATGAGTATTTAGTCACGACTTTGAAATATTGATTCAGTAAGAATATATATATGTCTGTGAAAAATTTGGTGGAAAATTGAATTCGAGGTGAGTGCCCCTGAGAACTTTAGAGGGAGTTTGGAATATTAATTTAAGAAAATATTAACTCAAAGGTTCAATTATTTATTCAACTAATGGATAAATGATAACGAGAGGCTACTGTGCTCTCTAAATCTGAATTAGTGAAAAGTAGGTCACTAATTTACTTTAGTGAAAATTTTCACTAATTATTAGTTGTATTTCACTATTTCAATTAGTAAGTTTTCAACTTTTCACTAAAATTTTAGTCAAAAATGACTAACATTTAGTAGAATATTTCACTAAAGTAAATCAGTGACCTACTTTTCACTAATTCAGATTTAGAGAGTGCAAAGTATTTTTTGCAAAAATGTCATGGAGCTTTTTAATATCATTAGCAAACCAACACGCGTGCGATTTTTGATTTTTCTTTTTATAAGTTCAAGTCATTCATTTTTAGAGAGAAACCACTTTTTTAGAACGGAATTTCAAGAGGTTTCTAGACATTTTAGGAGAATTTGACGATTTTTAAGTGATTTTTGCGACATTCAAAAGAGTTTTAGGAGTTAAAAAAGATTTCGGTGAATTTTAAGGGATTTTGGGATATTTCGTGGAATTTTTAGGGAATTTATGCAATTCTAAGAGACTTTTAAGAGATTTCTAAGAATTTTAAAGGATTTTAAAGAATTTCAGCGATTTCTAAGGTTTTCGTAAAATTTTAAGGAATTTTAAATGTTTTTTTAAGAGTTTTATGTGGTTTTAAGGAATTTTCAATGTTATACTGAAATTCCAAGTAATTTGGAGATATTTTAAAAGATTTTTAAGAATTTCAGAGGGATTTTATAGAATTTTATGAGGTTTCTAATAATTTTAAGTGATTTCAAGAGATTTTTTTTATATTTAAAAGAGTTTTTTGAGAATTTTAAAGGATTTCATGGAATTTGATCAGACTTTTGTTACCGTAAAATTTAAAGAATTTTTTAAAGATTTTCAGGGAATTTTATGGAGAGATTTCAAAAGATTTTCACGATTTTTAAAAGATTTAAATAGAATTTAAAAGGATTTCAAAGGCTGTAAATTTTTTAAGGGCTTTCGAGAAATTAATCGATTTTTAAGTGATTCTTCCGAATTGAAAAGAGTTTTAGCAGTTTAAAAAGATTTCGTAGAAATTTAAAAGATTTTAGAATATCTTATGAAATTTTAAAGAACTTTATGTAATTCTAAGAGACTTTTAAGAATTTTTAGCGAATTTAAGAGGGATTCTAAATGTTTTGAAATTTGCAGAAATTTCAAAAGGTTTTATGGAGTTTTAAGGAATTATAAATGTTATAGTGGAATAGCAAGGAGTTTTAAGATATTTAAAAATATTTCGAAGAACTACGAGGGATTTTATGGAATTTTATCAGATTTCTAATAATTTTAAATGATTTCACGAGATTTTTCTGATCTTTAAAAGGGTTTTTTGAGAATTTTGAAGGATTTCATGGAATTTTATGCAGGATTTCAAAAAATTTTTACGATTTTTAAAAGATTTCGTATAATTTAAAAGGATTTCAAAGGTTATTAAATATAAATAATTTTTTCTTTTATTTAGAATCTAAGCAAACATATTACATTTAAATTAACGTTTAAAATAAAATTACTAAAACGTCTTGAAATTCTTTTACAATTTTTGAAATCTTATAAAATATCTTGTAATTTCTTAAGATTATTGAAAATCTTTCGCATTTCTTTAGTCTCTTTAAAATTCCTCTAAATTTAAAACTGCTAAATAAAAATTTGGTATCTCATAAAATTCCTGAAAATGCCTTTATTATCTTTCAAAATTTCATGAAATTCCTTTAATTCTCACATAAATTCAATTGATATTTCTTAAAATTACTCAAAATCCAGTAGAATTTCTTAAAAGTTCTTAAAATTACTCAACATCCCATAAAATATAATAAAATTTCTTAAAATTATTCAAAATCCTCTGAAATTTTTACGATTTTTAAAAGATTTAGTATAATTTAAAAGGATTTCAAAGACTATTATATATAAATATTTTTTTCTTTTATTTAGAATCTAGGCAAATATATTACATTTCGTATAAAACCTCTCGGTATATTTAAATATTTATGAATATACTAATTTATATATATATATTTTTTCAATTAATTAATTTTAATATATAATTTCATTATATAATTTATTTATTTAATTTTTTAAGGGGCTTTCAAGAAATTAGTCGATTTTTAAAAGATATTGTGGAATTTTTATGTACTTATGGATTTTTATGAGATTTCTAATAATTTTAAGCGACTTGAAGAGATTTATGAAATTTCTAAAAAATGTTGTTATGGAATTGTTAAGGATTTCATGGAATTTTCCGAGATTTCTAATGATTTACAGGGATTTTAATAAAGGTTAAGGAATTGCAAGACGTTTCTTAGAATTTTTATAGAATTTCATGAACTTTAACGTGGATTTCAAAAGATTTATGATTTTGAAAATATTCGTCGAATTCTAAGGGATTTAAAAAGGTTTCCGGGATTTTAAATCTCGTACAATTTCGAAATTTCGAGCTATTTCGTTAAATCACTTTTTTAAGATAGAATTTGACATTAAAAAGTCGATATTACTCTTGTTTGCTTTGTTTTCATCGTAAAAGTGTAATTACATGTGTATGAACCGTAAACTGTGTACTTGTTAAGCAGAGTGTAAATGAGTGAATCTGAAATTCCAGACCAACCCTTCAAAAACTGAAATCAACCGAGGCAACCCTAAAACAAACTTCATCCCTCTCTCCCTTGTTTTAATGAATAAATGGAAACATTCAATTGTTGATTTTCAAATATGATGAGTCAGCTCTTTGCTCTTTCATTTATGCATGATTGTTATTTTCGAAGAAAGGATACAATGAAAATTAGAGAGAATACAACCTGTCGGAAATTTATAAATTATAACTGATTAGGAATTTTACAATCTCGCATGATAAATAGGTTTATTTAGACAATCAAAAATCATTTAGGGAATTTTTCGACGTGTAAACACTCTTGAAAGTAGTTGACATCTTGTTGACACGAATGCGGTAACACAAGAGTTGGGTCTTTGAGTGTGCCGGGTGTCTGCCTGCTGCGTTGGTAAAACCAGAAACCCGGGAGGTCTCACAGGTGTCCAGTGAAGAAATTGAAAGTGTCGGAACACCCGATAACAAGTCCTCTACAAACAATTGTATCTCAAGATTCAAGAAACCGACACAGAACAGGAAGTTTTTTTCTACTACAAAAGAATCGACTATCTCTCTGCTATCAGTTTTAAAAATGGACAACGTTTTCCTTTTATCATATTATTATAATATAATATAATATAATATCTATTCTAAAAAGGTGATTGAGTCGAAGTGGAAATATCGTAACGCATATTCCGACGCCTGATTCGTCGTGTAAGTATCGATAGTGATTTTCGACAATCCGCGATACTTGCCGAATCGTAAATTCTTTGTGAATTGAGTTTGAAATTTTTAATTTGCTTTTATTAATGATCATTTTATTAGGAGTCTAGACTCGAAATACATTGAAAATCTAGGAATTTTAAGGGAATATTATGGGATTTTTAAAGATTTCATGGTAGATAATGGGATTTTCAATGTTATATCGTAGAATTTTAAAGAATTTTACTAAGTTTCTGAGAATTTTTCAAATTTTTCACGACTTTAATCAGATTTCAATGGGACTTCTCTAAGTACTTTTATGACTTTTAAAATATGTACTTTGTGGGATTTAAATAAGGAATTAAAAATTTTATAGGGAATTTTATTGAGGAATTTCAAAAGCTTTTTATGATTTTTAAAAGATTTGTAGAATTTACAAAGATTACGAAGGTTTTCGTTAAATTTTAAGGTTTTTCAAAAAATATTTCGAATTTATAAAAGATTTTGTAATATTTTTAAGGATTTCATGGAATTTTATGAAATATCTAATGATTTTATAGAGATTTTAAGAGTTGAGAAATTTCCAGAGGTTGTTAAAAATTTTTAGAGATTTTCACTAATTTTAACGTGAATTTCAAGAGATTAATGATTTTGAAAATTTTTATGTGCACATTTAACGATTTTTCAGTGATTTTTATGAAATTCAAGAGATTTTTAGGATATTAAAACGATTTTGGAGAATTGTATGGGATTATTTTAGGATATTTCCTGAAATTTTAAGGGATATAAATGGCTTTGTAAGAATTTTGTGATGATTGAAGGAATTTGAAATATTATCCTGAAATTTTAAGGAATTTAATGAGATTTCTAATAATTTAAAGTGATTTCGACAGATTTTTCTGATATTTAAATGATTTTGAGAGAAGTTTAAAGAATTTCATGGAATTTGATAGGATTTCTATGTAATATTTTTAAAGGATATAAAAGATATAAAGAGATTTTAAATGTTACCGTAAAATTAAAGAATTTATCTGGGAATTTTTAGAGATTTCATGGAATTTTAAGATATTTCTAATACTTTTAATAGATTTTAAAAGGATAATGAAGAGGGATTTGAATTGTTATCATTGTATTGAAAAAAATCTCAAGAAGTTTTTGAAAATTTTAAGAGATTTTCACGAAGTTTAACATAGATTTTAAGAGAATAGAGAAATAAAATATAATAAATTATATAATATTGAAAAAGAACCGAAATGGGCGCGCGAAGCCCGCGTTCGTTCTTGTATAAGATAAAATAGTATAATAATATACAAATATAATTTGTGTAAGTGTAATATAATAATTTATATAATTTATTAATATACAATATGTACTATATTTATATATTAATGCAGCTAGATTAGCGCTGACAATTTCTCCAATAATATTGAGTTGTTCAGATTACTGAACTTTCACCACAGCTGTCATGGTGAAAATTAGAACGAAGATGTCTGATTCAGGACTTATTAAATCTTGATTAATTTGAAAATCTATAGAGGATCTATTCAAAATCGTCAAGATATGAGAAATTAGCACCAGGATTAAAAGTTCGTATAAAACTCCACTGCTCAAGAGAATTTGACATTTTGCCAATCATAGAAAATGTGCGAAAATGTAACTCTCTATTCCGCTGGTAATTTAAATATGTTTAATATATATAAAAATTTTTATTTTAAGTTATTTAAACAGAATTAAATGAGTTTAAAGGGATTTCAAGAGATTTCGAGGGATTTAAATAAATATTAAGGGATTTTAAGGGATGTAAGAAAATTAAATAACTTTTAAGAGATTTCAATTAATTCCAGATAAATTTTAAATAATTTCGAAATATTTTTAAATAACACTTCAAGGATTGCTTTACATTCTAATACAGTAAACAGTAAACACCCTGTACACGTCATGAGAAGGTAATATTTCAAAAATACAATATCGTTATTCTTAAAACTTTATAAAAACGGCAGTTAGGTCATAGGTAACTTTATCATTTTCTCTGAAGTTTAAATACTGAATGTAATTTTCAGAATTTTCAGAGCTGCAGCAAACAAGTCATTTCCGTCTCCCAGCGTAATAACTTTTGAAAAACACATTCAATAGATCTAAAACTAAAGTTGGTTACACTTATTCTTCTTGCTGATTTAGTAATATTGCGAGTTCTATTCATTTTTCTCTGGAATTAAGGAGATAGAATTTGAGAATTTCCTCTGTTCCCAGATTGCAACAAAGAACATATAAAAGTCGAACTGGATGGCCTAAATTCTTAATCATTGAAGCTTCATTGATCAAATTTTTATATTTATATTTGTATATTTATCAAAAGGCCGTTCCAGAGATTTTTTAGAAATTTCTATAGATTTCACAAGATTTTAAAGATTTTCAGAACATTTAAAAACATTTTAAGTGATTTTAAGAAATTTTAAGGAATTTATATTCTAATGTGGAGTAAATTAAATTAAATCACTTAAAATAATTGAAATTCTTTAAAAACTTTTAAATCTTCTGTAAATATCTTGAAATATATTGAAATTTTTTGAAATCTCTTAAAATTCCTTAAAAGTCCTTAAAATTTCATAAAATTACTAAAAATGTCTTGAAATTCTTTTACAAGGTAAAATAGGTAAAAAAGGTTTCAAAAAATTTTAGGTGATTTTAAGAAATTTTAAGGAATTCATTCGAATTACTTGAAACTCTTTAAAAACTTTTAAATATTCTGTAAATGCCTTGAAAAATCTTCAAATCTCTTGAAATATCTTGAAATTACTTGAAATCTCTTAAAATTCTTTAAAATTCATTAAAATTTCTTAAAATCAATTTAGATGTCTTGAAATCTTGTGAAATTTCTGAAAAATTCGTTGATAACTTCAGCTCTTTTAAAAATCCCTTTAAATTCCTAAAATCACTCAAAATCTCTTAGCATCCATTGAAATTCTTTAAAATTACTAAAAATGTCTTAAAATGCTTTTACAATTTTTGAAATCTTATTAAATCTCCTCTCTCTAAATCTGAGTTAGTGAAAAGTGAGTCATTAATTTACTTTAGTAAAAAATTTTACTAATTTTTAGTAGTATTTCACTATTTCAATTCGCAGTTTTCAACTTTTCACTAAAATTTTATTTAAAAATAACTAAAAATTAGTAGAATTTTTCACTAAAATAAATTAGTGACTCACTTTTCACTAATTCAGATTTAGAGAGATTGGAATTCCAAGAGATTTTATAAGATTTCACAACATTTTAGGTGATTTTAAGAAATTTTAAGTAATTTATTCTAATGTGGATTAAATTATATTAAATCCCTTAAAATTACTTGAAATTCTTTAACAAATTTTGTAATCTTCTGTAAATGTCGTGAAATCTCTTCAAATCTCTTGGAATATCTTAAAATTTATTGAAATATCTTGAAATCTCTTAAAATTCCTAAAATTTTGTGAAATCTCTGAAAAAATCCACTAATAACTTCAGCTTTTTTCAAAATCCCTGAAAAAGTCCTTAAAATCATTTAAAATTTTTTTGCAATCGTTTAAAGTCTCTTTAAAATTCTTTTAAATTCTGAAAAAAGTAAATAAATAAAAATGATGGGTTTGTAAAACATTTTTAAAAACTTTTTTATTCCAATAAATGTAAAAATAAAAAAATCGTCAGACTAGACGTCTGAAACTTCACCCGAATAAAATATGGAATAATTAATGTAGATATATTAAATAAGTTGTTATGCTATATAGTATATAAAGAATCGATAATCGAAGGATGAAAAATGAATGCATTTTAAAGGGTTACAGTAATTGAGTCCCATTTACTGGTAATTAAAACTCAATTAATCGGAACCTTGCTCACACCCCTTGCATCGAGATTTTTCGGTTCTACTCGATGAATCTGATCACCCCGCGATTAGTCTCGTGTGGTAAAATTAAATTATCCGTCATTTGTTAGAATTCAACGGAGTGGTACATTCTCGAAGTGTATCGAGAAGGAATAGTCTATTCACTAATTTCACGGCTATTAGTTGGATTACACGTGGAGGGCCATCGCGATTTCATGCTTTGTTCGATGTTCTCTCTCTTCAACGAAAGACGCTTAAAGTTTTTTCAAGAAAAATTAGTCCTTATTCTCTGGTCTCTCCTACGAAACATGCGATGGGTTAAAATCGCCTTTTTTCGTACCACTAAAAACCTCTGCACGAACTTGAAATTATTCGGAAATTATTTAGTCGGTGGAATTCGTTCTGACTATTGTGCATTTAATTGTGATGAATGCGATATAATTATATTATATTGTATTTTATTACTATTAGTAAAAAATGTCGATTAGGAAAGTAATTAGTAGGATAATTTTTTAAAGAGATAAAATATAAAAGAAAGAAAATAAAATATAAGGTTTCAGTAGTTCTGCTATCAAACTTGAGATAAGAAGCGTGTTTTTATAGTGCTTAGAGGGTTGGATTATATCTTTTAACGATGACTGAAAGTTTGATGAAAGTTAGGAAAAATCGTCTTTGTTTTCCTCGTTCTGAGCTGATGGAGCAAAAATGATAGAGACTTGGCTGAAAGAGGTAGAATCTGAGTCATGTAAGTAACGCTGGGGTTGTACTTACGAAAGGAAAGTTTTTATTCCCATAAGAATTACAGACTCTTAACAATAACGCCCGCCAGTGTCGAGCCCCATGAATGTTACTTGATTCTGGTCCATGATGCTCTCATCAAATGAAGGGTTTGAGAGAATAGAATGGTGAAAGCCATAAGCCACGCTAGATAAGACCAGAAATACATGGCCAAGATATTTTATATGAAAATTTAATTTCGATTTAAGAGAGGGTTTGTCTCTTCTCCTTTTTGCGAAAATAGCTTCATCCCATCTGGTAAAGACTTGATCTTATTTTCTTCTTTATTTTTTATTCAGAATCTTCAGGTAACATTTCTTTCTTCTTTTATTCTACAATATTAGAAATATTTTACAATATCAAGTTTTCAAAAGCTTTTTATGATTTTTAAAAGATTTTCTAGAATTTACAAAGATTTCGAACGTTTTCGTAAAATTTTAAGGGTTTTCAAAAAATATTTCGGATTTATAAAAGACTTTTTCATATTTTTAGGATTCCATGGAATTTTATGAATAAATCTTTAATGATTTTAAGAGATTTTAAGAGTTGAGAAATTACAAGAGATTAATGATTTTGAAGGTTTTTATCTGGATTTTTAACGATTTTTTCAAAATTCAAGAGATTTTTAGGATATTACAAAGATCTCGTTGAATTTTAAGGGTTTTTGGGACATTTTGTGAAATTTTAAAGGAGTTTATGCAATTCTAAGAGAATTTTACGGGATTTTAAAAGCTTTTTAAAAGTTTTATGAGGTTTTAAGGAATTTGAAATATTATCGTGAAATGTTAAGGAATTTTATTTGATATCTAATAATTTTAAGTGATTTCGAAAGATTTTTCTGATATTTAAATGATTTTGTGATAATTTTAAAGAATTTCATGGAATTTGATTTGTAAAATTTGTAGAAATTTAAATTTTTAATTTAAAATTTGTAAAATTTCAAAAAATTTTCTGGAGATTTTAAGCGATTTTAAAGTTTGTTATGGAATTTCAAAAGGTTTCTAGGAATTTTTCGAAATTTTCATAAATTTTAACGTGGATTTCTTTTAGTGGATTTTAAAGGATATAAAAGGGATTTTAATTGTCATCATTGAATTGAAAAGAATCTCAAGAAATTTCTGAAAATTTTCATATATTTTCACGAATTTTAAGCGATTTCACATTTTAGAGATTTTCACGAAGTTCAACATAAATTTTAGGAGATTAGAGAAATAAAATATATTAATTTATATAATATCGAAAAAGAACGTAAATGCGCGCGCGGATCGCGCATTCATTCTTGTATTAGAAATATTTCACAACAATAATAATAACGTGAATCTTTTGTCCATATTGTCTGAGAATAAATCGCAATTGCATCGAACTTTAATTCCTCAATATCAATGAAAGTGTTAAATTTCGCAAAGTCACTTAAAGAAACGTGTTTTTCACCCTCCGAGGATATTTTCAAACTTTCATTCAAGTTTCCTCGAGTGCAAGTTGGAGGATAGACTTGATTCCTGGTTTCACGTAGCCTATCTCGCTGAGCACGGAATGTTAGGTTCAATTACTGGAAAAGGTTCAATTACATCGGCTTGCAGTTGAGTGTCTCCTAAACTAGCCAGAAGCTGAAACATTCCCCTCAACTTTTGGTGTGGTCATCAATAATTCATGTAAAGGGGGTCAATACTTAACATCAGGTTAAACGCGACGTAGCAATCAGTCCTGGCATGCAAGAAGCCAGATCCGATGGATCCGACTGCCTCAATAATTATCTCTTACCAGTCTACCTAGAAAATGTAGGGAAACGATCTGCCTGTGATCCTGTGATCTTGTGATCCTGTGAACAAGAATGGAAAGGGGGTTGGGAAGGGGAAAGAGGCTGGTCAGGGTCCAGGGAAGAGGGTCCAGTCGACTCGTGAATCTAAAGTGCCTCTTCTGCTCGCTCTCTTCTGTTTACGGTTCGTAGTAGTCGAGAAAAGAAGTGGGCAGCAGGGGATGGTAAGATGGTAAGATGAGGAGATGAGATGGGGAGAGAAATGAAAGAAGGGAGAAGAAAGACCGCGATTGCGTGCGGGTGGTCCCCCGCGGCACGACTAGCTTCGAAACTACACGTCAGATATTTCACTTCGCTCTTATTTCTTCAACCCAATTTTTTTCCTTTTTTTGCATCGCTGATACTTTATCACTTTGACTAGATGTCTCCTTTCGAACTTGGCATAGAAAGAAAGGAAAGTATATTGAATCAGGTTCAATGGTAGATGGTAGAAGTTTGGAATCTTCAATTTCTTACATGAAAGAAAATCGAGGACATCCCCTGCAGAAATTCATCCATTTAGTTCTATTTAAAATGAGGGTTTGATCAGAGTCTTATAATAAAAATATTTCATTGTAATTAGGGAAATCTTTTAAAATTTTTCAAGAATTTTACATTTATAAAGGAATTTCATAAGATTTCATTGGATTTTTAGTCATTTTATGGATTATAATGATACGTTGTGGAATTTTAAGGAATTCAAGGGATTTTACGGAATTTTACGGGACTTGCGTCAGATTTTACAAGATTTCATCAGATTGTCAAGAATTTTAAGAGATTTCATGACATTTCATGGGATTTCTAATAATTTTAAGGGCTTTTACGATATTTTATAGGATATTTAGTAATTTTACGATATTCAAAGGATTTTACCGGATTTCATGGCATTTTAAATACTTGTAAGATAAGATATCTTACGAAATATTTAACTTATTTTGAGGACTTTCATCGGATCTTACGAGATTTCATTAGGTTGTCAGGAATTTTAATAGATTTCATGACATATCATGAGATTTTTAATAATTTTAAGAGATTTTTCGATTTTCTATGGGATATTTAGTAATTTTAAGAACTTTTACGAAATTCTAGTGGATTTTCAGAAATTTTAAGAGATTTAATCAGATTTCATAGTATTTTCAGAAATTTTAAGAAATATCAATTGAATTTCTAATGTGGAGTAAATTAAATTAAATCCCTTAAAATAATTGAAAATCTTTAAAAACTTTTAAATCTTCTGTAAATGTCTTGAAATCTTGTGAAATTTCAGAGTATTTTTAATAATTTTAAAATATTTTACTTTATTTTATGGGATGTTTAGTAATTTTAAGGACTTTTATGGAATTCAATGGATTTTAAGAGATTTAATCAGATTCCATAGGATTTTGAGTAATTTTAAGAAATATAAATTAAATTTACGCAAAATTAAAGGAATTTCTCGAAATTTTGAAAGATAATAAAGACATTTTCTGGAATGTTATGAAACCCAAAATTTTTATTTAGCAATTTTAAATTTAGAGGAATTTTAAAGAAACTTTTAAGTATTGCAAAGATTTTCAATAATCTTAAGGATTTACAAGAAATTTTATAAGATTTCAAACATTGTAAAAGAATTTCAAGACATTTTAGTAATTTTAAAGAATTTTAAAGAATTTTAAGAGATTTCAAAATATTTCAAGAAATTTCAAGAGATTTGAAGATATTTCAAGACATTTACAGAAGATTTAAAAGTTTTTAAAGAATTTCAAGTAATTTTAAGGGATTTAATTTAATTTACTCCCCATTAGAATATAAATTCCTTAAAATTTCTTGAAATCACTTAAAATATTTTTAAATGTTTTGAAAATCTTTAAACTCTTCTTTTAAAATCCATTCAAATTCCTTACAATCACTTCTCACTAAAATCTTGTGAAATCTATAGAAATTTCTAAAAATCTCTGAAACGGCTTTTTGATAAATATAGAAATCCCTTATAAAAATCCCTTAAAAGTTGAAATCTTATAAAAACTCTTGAAAATCCTTAAAATGTTTTGAATTTTTTTAAAAATCCTTTGAAGTTTATCAAAATATCTTGAAATTCTCCGAAATCACTTGAAATCTCTATAAAATCCCTCGAAATAAAAATAAAATGATTTTGGGGATTTTTTTATATCAATCCAATAAATGCAAAAAAATTTTTCGTTATTTTTAGCTAGTCCTAGATATAATTATAATCATCACTCTCAATATATTTCCCACTATTTAATCAAAAAAAAAAAAAAAAAAAAAAAAAAAAAATGATGGTCAAGTTGAATAAATTAATAATGAATAAACCGAGACGAAAATTGATTAATTAATCCTGTCAATAAAAGCCATTTTCGTATCATCAGTGTTGAGTTTATTCTGGGAATTAATAATAACGTTACGTTATTAATTTGTGATTGAGAACGATAAATTAATTACAGCGTGTGTTCCTTGTTAATTTGCAATATAAGGGGAGTTAAAAAAACGAATCCTGGGCATTGCGTCCCTGAAACATCCTGTATATAGACTGTTGAAGATTGCAGGAGTGGCATGACTTCAGCAACGAGAAAAGACGAGAGCAGTCGTTATAGGTGCTCCGGGCTGGGACGCCATATTTTAATACGTACTTAAACGGCACACCCAGAAGATATTTATTTTGTTACCGAGAAAATTGATACCGTGGTTATCAGTCAGCCGTGAAGGGTCTCTCAGTGCACGTGACATGCTATGTTTTTAATTCGCCGATCCCTTATTCTATCCAGAGGGTGCATCGATTTTCTTAAATACACACCTTTACTATTGTGTCCGAAAGTTAGAAAAAATTGGGACAATATTTTTAGAGATAATATACATCGCGATCTCTATTTTTTGTCTACCTAAATCAGGAATTTCAAAAAATTCAGAGTCTAAGGATTTTCAAGAGATTTTACAGGATGTCTAAGATTTTAAATTTGAAAATAATTCAAAAGCGAAAGAGAAGAAAAATTGTTTCAAATATATTTTGATTGATTGATTTTGATTGAAATCGACAGAAATCGCTCGAAATTATAATAGAGAATATTTTTGAAGTGTACTTTATCTCATGCAGAGAGAGATGCAACTTTGCTCTTACATAGAACTTTTTATCAGAAATGAAAGTTTCATCTTTCAGATTAGAGCAACGAGAATCGCAGAGTCTGTAGTTATTAGAGTAGTTTTATCTCGATAGCAGAAAATGGCGTCTGAGACAATGCACTATTCTTTAGACAAATAAGAACACCTGCAGTCGAGATGAGTTAATATTAGAACTACAAGAATAGCTGCACTCATAAATTCCAGTTGTACAATTCTATGAAAGATTCGATATATATTTAATTATAGGAAATTGAAAGGCGAAAGCAATGTGGTTTTGATTAGATAAAGTTAAAATTAGGAAAATAAAACTGACAATAGTTACATATTATAAATGATTCTCAAAGTAATTGAGATGCTCAAATACTGATGCTATCAAAATTGGAAGAATAGAAATTGAACGATCTGATGTTTTCAAAAGTAATAGAAAATGTTATTATTTATAAAAGAATTGGGTTGAAGTTTGCGAATTTTTTTTTATTATATATATTTTTCTTTTACATTTACTGAATTAAGAATATCAAAAAGAAGTTCCAAAAATCATTTTATCTGATTTCTATTGACGTTGCTCAGGATTTTAAGCGATTTCAAGGGATTTTAAAAGTATTTCAAGAAATTTCATGGGATTATAAAAAAAGTTTTAAGAATTTTAAAGGATGAAATGATTTTGAATTATTAAACAAATTTTAAAGAGGTTTTATTTCATTTTAGAGACTTTTATAAATTCTTAAAACAGTTCAAAGATTTTTGAGACAATTTTATTGATTTAATGAGATTTCAAGGCACTTTTAAGGGATTTCAAGAGATTTTAAGAGTTTAAAGAGAATTTTAATGAATTTCAATAGAATTCAAAAAATTTCCAGTAGATTTCAAACTGTTTAAAATTATTTTAAGGAAGTTCAAGGTATTTGAGGAGATTTCAAGATCTTTCAGGAAATCCTAATGAATTCTAAGGGATTTGAAATATTTTAAAAAATTTCAAGATATTTAAAATTATTTTAAGGATTTTTAGTAGGGATTCAAGAGGATTTACAATTATTTAAGGATTTAAGAAAAATTCAAAAAATTTCAAGGGATTTACCCTAATTTTGTAAATATTTAAAATGTTTTTACAAAAAACTTTCTTGAAATCTCTTCTAATTCCTTCAAATTCGTTAAAATTAGTTAAAATGTCATGATATCTTGTGAAACCTCTTGAGATCCTCGAAATTCCATGAAATCTCTTTAAATCCCGGGTAACGCAGGAACATGTCTACAAGAAATTTCTATTGAAATTTATAAAAATTTTTTTGAAATTTTGAAATCTATAGAAATTTTTAGAAATTTCTATAGATTTCACAAGATTTCAAGACACCTTAAAAAAGAATTTTATCTGATTTCAAGATATTTTAAGGAACTTTAACTTTCAACAGAATTCAAGATAGTTAAAAAATTTGCAAAGGATTTCAAAACATTTAAAATGATTTTAAGAAATTTTAAGGAATTGATATTCTAATGTAGAGTAAATCAAATAAAATCCCTTAAAATTAATTGAAATTCTTTAAAAACTGTTAAATCTTCTGTAAGTGTCTTAAAATTGTTTAAAATATATCAAAATTCATTAAAGTTCATTAAAATCTTTTGAAATATCTTGAAAGATCTTATTAAAATTCCTTAAAATTCGTTAAAATCAGTTAAAATGTCTTGTTTTAACTCTTTTAAAAGTCCCTTTAAAAGTCCCTTTAAAAATCCCTTTAAATTGTTCAAATGAATTTCAGTTTTCAAAAGAATTTAAGAATTTTTAATGATTTTAAGAAATTTTAAGGAATTTATATTCTAAGAATGTGGAGTAAATCAAATAAAATCCCTTAAAATTAATTGAAATACTTGAAAAACTTTTAAATCTTCTGTAAATGTCTTAAAAATATTTAAAGTATATCAACATTCCAAAGTTCATTAAAACCTCTTGAAATATCTTGTAACCTCTCAAAATTCCTTAAAATTCGTTAAAATCAGTTAAAATATCTACAAATTTGGTCGAAATCTCTGAAAAAAATATATTGATAACTCTTTTCGACTTTTTAAAAATCTCTAAAATTACTTAAAATTACCATAAACTGCTTGAAATCCTTTTATAATTTGTCGAAATCTTATAAAATCCCTTGAAATTCCTGAAAATTATTTACAATCTTTTACAAATTCTTTTAAATTCTCTAAAATTGCTCCTTATAGTAAATATAAATATGACTTTAGAGTTTTGGGAATAGTATAAACATTTTTTATTGTTATTATTTCAATAAATGGAAAAAATGGAAAAGTATTTTGTCTATAGATGTAAATACATTTAACGCCACTCGATAGACAATTATTAATCTGCACAAGAACCAGAATAAAAAAATGGCAATACACAATTTATCAGTAAAAAATAAAAATTAGGCCATATTAGATATATTTATGCTCTTATATTAGAAATAATATTAGGTTTGCTCTCGAGAAATCTTATTTGGATGAAAGAAACCTCGCAACTATTCCTCTTAATCTGGCGCGCGCCGAAAGGATCAGTAACATCCTAAAGTCGATATCTTCCAGCGTTTCCAAAGGTACAAGGCAGACTAACAAGATCGAGGACTTTAATTGTCGAAAATTAAACGAAGCACCTGCCCTTGCCTCCCTAACAAGGCATGTAATAACCCGGTTCGAGCATCTTCTCTCTTTATCCTCCCTTAGCCTCCCTCTACTTTCCACCATAAACTTGATTGTATGTTAGATTTATAAACGAGGGGCCATCCGAGAAAGAGACAGGTGCTTCCGTTGGCAGCCAAAGAGCGGCTGACTTCATACTAATTTCGCTTGATCTCGGAATCAAAAGAAATAAAGAGCGTGGAGAAAGTCGATTTTGGTTTAAAGTTTTAATTTAAACAAGTTGGACCCTCACCAGTTGGATTCGCAAAGTTTCGCTTTCCTCTCTACGTCTTTTTTCTATTGCAATAAATCAGCTATGCAAAGATTCACGTCTTACATCTAATTCTAATTAAATCAAATTACAGAGTCGATCAAATCTCCAAATCACGCCTTCAAGACCAACATTTCAGGAGATTTAACTTCAATGTTCAGAACTATTCAGACATCAAGTTTCGAATTTCTTAATCACAGGGTCTATACTAAACTTTGCCTTGAGAAGAAAAAAATACGACCCCCATCCGATAATAACCGAAGCAGCACTGCTTAACTTCAGCGATCGGATGAGAAGCTAAACTAATTTCGAAGCAAAGAAAGTTTCGATAATTAAAAAAATTCTTATTGAACTTCTTCTAACTAAAAATGTAATCTTGCCTTCTGGTTTTTCTACAGAATTCCAATTACAAAATTCCCTGAGTTTTGTTGCTATTTTATTGGAAGTTTGTTTCCTCTTTTCTAATAAAAAAACTCGGTATTTTTAACCGAGTTTTTATTTATAACTCCGCATCTTTGAAAGTATAAGCGACTATAAATCTCTGAAGATTTTATATGTGTTATTATTTCAATACATTAAAGCAGCATTAGCATCAACATCAACCTCTCATACGAGAAAATTCCTGTCAAATTTGCTCTATAATAGAATTTATTATTGAATTCCGGAAGATCCTTTTTCTCCCTGAGGCTCTGATCCAAATGTATTTTATGACTAGTAGCTTGGTAAAACAATTTCAGCGAAACGGACACCGGGATGCGCCGAGACATCCCCTGGGTTTCCAAATACCTCTCAGACGTCCACGAGACATCTCCCGAGCTAAAAGGACTCCAGTGGAAAAATGAAGGAAATCTTCCACTTGAATTTCAATTTTCAACAGAGAACAGTTCTGAAAATTGTACGACAATTGAGAATCCTTTATATCCAATTATTCATTAAACAAAGAATAAAAAGAAAAAAACATAGAATTGAAATCCATTTACAAAACAAATAAACAGAAAACTAACTATATGGGGCCACATTCAAAATTCTAATGTTATAGCCAATAAATAATCTGCATAATTGATTTTGCCTCAATAAAACTGAGAATGTAGAAAAAAACGACAGTTTAGAAAATTGGATTGCCAAGGAACGATTTTTAAAGAATTCAATTACCAACCTGGTTCTTTACTGCAGGTATTTTATTATACCATAGGGCCTTGCGACCGAATGTTGACCGTGAAAAAAATAAAATTACATTTGGGTAATAGTGGAACCCGCGGCGGTTTGGTTTTTTTTTTGTTGTTATTTAGCGGCCCAGCTGCCATATGGGACTGATTCACAAAGCTATAATTTCCTTATAACGACTAAAAGGAGAGCCTAGTAGGTTTTGACAGTGGGAACTACTAGCCAGATTTTAATGAAGGCTTATGGTCGTAAACTTCACCATAGAAAGTCTCGTCATTTTTACCTCAAGAGGCATTCAACTCCTGGCCACTTGCCAGCGATCATTCCTATTACGAGAAAAGTACCTACTCTTTTGTTGCCCTTGCCTTTACCTTCTATCATCAAGCTCGTGCCCTAACAAGAGCTCTTCAGAGTTTCTATCAATTTTTAAGTTACTTGTTCCCACTACATTTAGAGTCTTCACAATAAGTTCTTATCTGAGAACAAGCACTGGCAAATATATTATTATGGAAACAGAAACTTTATGCAAATTATTCTTCACTTTTATTGCGAGTCTTTGAGATTCTTTTCAAAGTTTTCTAAATCTTTTAAAAGCTTATTCTTTTCATAGTTTTTGTATAGTAATAATTTCTGGTTAAAATAACCAAAAGATGGTCAATTTATTCTATAACCAGAATCCTATCGAATTTAAAAAGAACCTTCAGACTATTTTTGTTTTCAAAAAAATTCTTGAGACAGAGAATGAGAATTTTACAGGATTTATTGAAATTTTAGAAATATTCAAGGATTTCATGGCATTTCGAGGAATTTTATGAAATTTATACTGATTTTCTGAAATTTTAAGGGATTTTACCAGTTATTGAGGTTTTATAGAATCGGAAGAAATTTAAAGAATATGAAAATCTAATAAAGAGTTTTCATTGGATTTTCAGGTAATTCAAATTATTTATCCAGATTTCATGGGATTTTGAATAGTTTTAAAGGATTTAGCGATATTTTGTGTAATTTTAAGTAATTATAGAATCTTTAAAGCTGTTTCAAGGATTTTCATCAAGTTTTATTAGATTTTCAAATATTTTAAGGGATATTAAATAGTTTTAAGGACTTTTAAGAGATTCAAGGAATTTTACGAAATTTCATTAGATTTTTAGCAATTTTAAGAGATTTAAGACTTTTAAGGAATTCAAGGAATTTTACAAAAGGTCATTGAATTTTTGGAATTTTATGATTTTAAGCGATTATAAAGATTTTAAAGGATCATAAAGTAATTTTAAGGAATTTGATTATATGTTTTGTTGAATTTTAAGTAATTTCAGAAACTTTTAGACATTTTACAAGATTTCATTAAATTTTATGGTATTATAAGAGATTTATTGTGATTTTACCAGAATCTTGAAGAATTTTATGGAATTTAAAAGGGCTCTACGAAATTTATTGAGATTTTAGAAATATTAAGTAATTTCACGGTATTTCGAGGAATTTTATGAAATTTTAAAGGATTTTACGAAATTACATGGAATTTTAAGTAATTTTCAGAGATTTTACAATGTTCCATAGGATATTAAGTTATTTTATAACGACTTAAGGGATTTCAAGGTATTTACGAGATTTAATTGGATTTTTAGGGATTTCATAACATTTCATGGAATTTCAAGTAGTAATTTTATGGGATTTGAGAATATTTTATGAGATTCTAAGTAATTTTAATGGATTTCGTAAGATTATATTGGATTTTCAAGAATTTGAAAGAATTTAATGAAATTCCATGGAATTTTGAGTAATTTTAAGAAATACCAATTGATTTTGCGAAACTTGAAAGAATTTTTGAAATTTCATAGGATTTTAAGTAGTTTTAAAAGTTATAACGATACACTGAAAAAAAGGTTTGGTTCGGACAACAAAATAATTTTGTTGATATTTGTGCAACAAAATTTTTTTGTTGGCTCAACCAAATGATTGTTGGATTAAGAAAAGGTTTTGTTAAAGCAACAAATCGTTTTGTTGAACTAACAAAAATTTATTTCAGCCAACAAAACATATTTTGTTGCAGAAAATATTATTTTGAGTGTAGGTCGTCGAATTTTATGGAATTTTATGGAACAACAAGGAATATCACAGATTTTATGGGATTTTGATATTTATGAACATCTATTTTCAGAAATTTTAAAAGATTTGGTCAGATTTTATTCAATTTTCAGGAATTTCAAGGGATTGCATGAAATTTGATGATATTTTAGGAGATTCGAAGTAATTTTAAGCAAATTTAAGATGGTTCACGTTTTATGGGATATTAAGTGATGTGAAGAACATTTATTTCCAGTTTTAAAAGTTTTGGTGAGATTATATTGGATTTTTTAGAATTTTAAGAGATATAATGAGACTGTATGATATTTTAAGTAATTTTAATTAATTTATGGAATTTTACCAGATTTTAAAGGATGTTAAAGACATTTTAAGGAATTTTATAAAACTCATGAAGATTTCTGAAATTAGATAAAAAAGCATAAGACTTTATATTTCAGGAATTCAAAATTCTCAATTATTTTTTCTACTAGCAAAAGGTGTGCAAAAGCGAGAAAATCGCACGCGGATCATAATTGTTAATTATATACATAAAACATATTTTAATGTTAATAGTAAAAAGTACTATAATTTAGAGATTAAAGTTGCGTGTTGAATCTCATAAAACTATATTTGTATTTATACGTAATATCTGCGATGGCTGATTGAAAATCTCTATCATTATCTAGGTAAACTAACTCTCTTTCATTTGCTTGCTTTCATATTTCCCGTGTAATTTCAGTATATAGGAATTATTAGAAAGTTTAGTAAAACATTAATGTGTTCTATGGTTGGAGCTAATGGGGCAGAAGTCTCCAACCACTAACCACAGTACCTTTCGGAAACCTTGAAGACAAATTCTGATGCATCGCAGCTGCATATATGTTTTTACAAGGAACTTTCTCAAAACGCGGGGAAACTTTCAAGCAAAGATCACTTCAAAATTTGTAGGAAAAGAAAACACTCTAATTGCTCTTCTGTTCCGGTACAAAAGTATAAAAAGAATACCTTCATAAGGGATATTTTTGTGTTGAGTAAACACACCTTTGCCTCCATACGTCCGCCCCTAAGTCAACAGCGATAAAAAGGACTCTGAAAGATTTGTTAGGCTCCGAGTAGATCCTCCACACATTTAGATTTTTAAAAGTCCTTTTAGACTTTTAAAAATCTAGTCTTTTAAAAGGACTAGAATTTGCCAAGTTTTTTTCTTTTCATACCATTTTCTGGTAAGTTCGAGTCCAGGATTCTGCATATTTTACCAGAAGCACCAAAAATCGAGCCAAAAATCTTTACCCGAGTTCATGAGATGAATAAGTCGCCGAGACCATTTTCTCTGAAAGTTACGAATTCCAAACTACATTAGTGGATGGCTGCTTTATTAAAATCTTCATTTCAAGATTGGCAGAAAAGAAAAAAGTTCAAAACTGAAAGAATCAGCAGAGACGATGGGAAAGTACGAGAAAGTTGTGCCTTGTAAACTTTTGATCCCGACCGTGAGTCAACCTCAAAGTCGGCGTGGAAAACGATGTAGTGGTCGGGTTGGAATAACGTGGATTAAATTTACTCGGCATAACCGTGGTTTCTGCGCGAGGTCCTTCGGCATCGTTTCGAAACGCTTCCAGGTTCGTCCGGGTCCAACTAGCAGTGTGATCCCAGCGTTGAGATCATAAACGAAGGGAGAATGGCTCCCATGCTCGTGTAATCTGGCCTTCGAGTAATTGTATGTTATACGTTGCAGAGCGAGCGAGAGTTGGCGAAAAATCACGGCTCCTTCGGCCCCGTCGAGGCCCCCACTGACCCCCCCTTGAGGGCCCCCCTCGTACTCCAATGTACTCCAACCAACGAGCCAAGGGCCCGTGCCCAAGCTATAAGATGAGAACGGAGAACTTCGAAGCAGATCATGGAGAGCCAGACCAACAAGAGGAAAGTGAAGGAAACAAGAGGATGCAACAAAAAAACGGGAGAGAAAAGAAGATAAAGATAAGAAAAATGAATAAGGAAAAGAGGCAGGAATTTATGTGGGAAATAAGGAGAGAACGATGGAAAAAGAGGAGAAATGAATTTTATAATGAAGAAGAGAAGAAAATGGTTTACATTTGTATATTGTGTAATTCTTTCTCTTCATTTTCCAAGGATTTTAAATTTAAAAAATATGAAAAGTTTAACATACGATCATTGGGGAAATAATAATAAAAATCATGTGGAATGTTAGAATTCTTAAAAATTTCTTAAAGTTGCCTAAATTCCTTTAGAACTCCACAAAATATACTAAAATCTTTTTCAAAACTCTATACAAAATATTTTAAAGATCCCAAAAAAAGTAATTTCGTGAAATTTGAGAAATCACTTGAAAATCGTCAAATCACTTAAAATTTACTCGTGTATATAAATTTAAGAGAACTTAAATAATAATCGAAAAAAAGATATCTAATGAGATAAACAATTAAATATAAAAAAAAAAGAAGAAAGAAAGAAACGGCAAAGAAAGAAATTTTATCAGAGATTTCATGTGATTTTATTAAGTAACTTTGTGGGATTTCATGATATTTTTGTGGATTCTAATAGTAATTTCAAGGGATTTTCAGGTATTTTATGATTATAAGAAATTTTGAGGACTTTAATTTTCAAAAATTTTAAGGGATTTGTTGAGATTCATTGAAATTTCAAGTATTTAACGAGATTTCATGGAATTTTGAATAATTTTAACAGATTTATTAAGACCTAAAGGGATTTTGAGTAATTCTAAGTAATTTTAACAAATACCAATTAATTTTGTGAAATTTATAAAGGAATTTTAGTATATTTCATGGGATGTTAAGTAATATTATGGGATTTCATGATATTTTAGGAGATATAATATATTTTTAAGAAATATAATGAGACTGGAATGGAATTTTTAGTAATTTTAAGAAATATCAATTGATTTTGCAAAATTTTAATGGATTTCATGACATTTCATGGGATTTTACGATATTTTATGGAATATTAAGTAATTTAAAGAATTTTGAAGGGACTCAAGGGATTGCACGAAATTTCAGTTGATTTTCAGGAATTTTAAGAGTTTCAATCAGATTTCATAGTATTTTGAGTAGTTTCAAGAAATATCAATCGATTTTGCGAAATTTAAAGGAATTTCATAGATTTTTAGTAATTTTAAGGATAATAGTGATAGGTAGTGGAATTTTAAGGAATTTTATGGAACATCAAAGAATATCAAGGAATATCAATTGATTTTATGAAACTTGAAGGAATTTCATAAGAGTTTATGGAATTTTAAGAAATTTTAAAGGATATTATAAAAGATTGTCGAATTTGAAGGACTATGAAGAGAATTTATAAAATTTAATGGAATTTCACCAGATTCTGAATTTTAAGAGTTTTAATGAGATTTCATAGTGTTTTGAGTAATTTTAAAGAATTCAAGTAATTTTACGAATATTTTAAGGGATTCAAGAGATTTTACGGAATTTCATGGAATTTTAAATATTTGAAAGATATTTGACAATATTTCATGAGATATGAAATTATTTTTTAAGGACTTTCAAGGGTTTTACGAAATTCTATTGGATTGTCAGTATTTTTAATGGATTTCATGACATTTCAGGGGTTTTAAATAATTTTAAGGGATTTTACGAGATTTTAGATAGAATATTAAGTAATTTTACTAAGAATTTTGAAGAACATTTATTTGTGGAAATTTTTAAGTATTTGTTAAATTATATTTTATTTTTAAGAATTTTAAAGAATTTAATGAAATTTCACGGAATTTTGAGGAATTTTAAGTAATTTTAAAGAATTTCATAAGTTTTTGATGGATGTTACAGGGATTTTAAGATATTGTATGAAAATTTAACGAGATTTCATGGGACTGTCAGGAATTTAAAGGGATTTCATAAAATATCATAGGATGTTTAATAATTTTAAAGAATTTTACGATATGTTATAGGATATTTAATAATTTTAAGGACTTTTAAGAAATTCAAGGGATTATAATTTTAATTTAATAATTTTAATTAATAATTTTAGAGGATTTTACGATATTTTATGGGATATTAAGTAATTTAAAGAATTTTGAAGGGACTGAAGGAATTTTTCGAAATTTCAGTGGATTTTCAGAAATTTTAAGAGTTTTAATCAGATTTCATAGTATTTTAAATAATTTTAAGGGATATCAAATTAATTCACGAAATTTAAAGGAATTTCACCAAATTTTGAAGGATAATTAAAGACATTTTAAAGAATTTTATAAAACTCATGAAGATTCCCGAAATTAGATAAAGAATTCCAAGATTTTATATATCAAAAATTATAAATTTCTCAATTATTTTCTATAATATACAAAATAATTGAGAAATTAGCAAAAGGTGTGCAAAAAAGAGAAATTAATCGCGCGGATCATAATTGATAGTAAAATAAACAATTAAATAAAAAAAAAGAAATAAAAAAGAAAGAAATATAGGACAGGAAGAAATATTTCCGCTATGCGCAAATAAAAAATGAAAATGAAAGAGTAAACTTGTCATGAAAAGTAAATCAAACGTATCTTTGAATTAAAAATAGACTATCTGGATATAAAACAAGTATAAAATGGAGTTGATAACAGAATATGGGAATTTATTATTCAGTGTGGGAGAGTTGCTAGACAAAAGGCGTTTCAAAACCCTCAGGTCTCGTGATCGGGCTGAAAGGAGTTGAATTGAGAGTAGATTGTGAAATGGTTATATAGATATAAAGTATAGGGGGTAATTTGGCAAAGTTAAAGTTATCTGGTCGACTTTTGATGGTTTGATCGCGGATAGAAGTACTGTGTATATAGGCATTGGTAGCTCTCGGGTCGAAGGCACGCACACGGTGGTCTCGCGGTGTGGTCTGCAGGTCGAGAGGACTTCGCTGATAGCATTCTCACACACTCTCCATTCTTTTCTCTCCTGGTCCATCGTTCAGCTTCTCTTCTCTTCTCTTCGCTTCTCTTCTTCACCCTTTCTCCCTTTCACCCCCTTTCTCCATCCTCTTTCTCATCTTCCTCATCTTCCTCATCTTCCTCATCTTCTCAACTACCTTCCGATATTCGCTGCGAGTAACAGCGAAATCGCGTCACCCCCTCTCTCCTCTCTCCTCTCTCCTCTCTCCCATCATGGACCAAAGTACACTTCCAATCTTTCCAATACTAGTAGTCGATATCGATACGCACTCTTTATCTCCCAGAAATGCAATTTTCCTAACTATCTTTCCAATTCTCTTATATACGAATATTTTACCTTTCTTCTTCCTGTTTCATTTATGCGTTCTTTCTTTACATTTTGTATCTTAATATTTTTTATTTGTTAGTTTTCTACTTCAGCTTTTTCATCACTTTTTTTCCGACTATTTTTCCTAGTTTTATTCGACCTCCTTAATTTGTCCCCTCTTAGTTTGCTTAACACCGAGAAGCTGTTAGTGCTCTCAGCAAGCTGCAAAAAAATGACTGACAAGAGTCACACTGATTTTTTCATAAGTAAAAAGAAAAGGAAAATATTTTCACTGGCTTCCAATATCTGTTGAGTGGGCTCTTTGACCAGATGTTACCTGCCGGAAGTCTTTACGTAACTGACCTTGTCAGGGCAGCTCGTTAGGAGTTTCCAGGGCCAGATTTAATTCTCTTGTGAAGGTATCCATTAGATATCTTTTAAAAGGGACCTCTGTTCCGTATATGTATTAAATAATTTTGCTTTTTGTAATTCCATGTTATCTAAGGCCCTTTCATCTCATTTTTCAACATCGTCAAGTGGATATCAACCATCTGATGGAGCATATGTTCTAGAATAATATATATTTCTGGATTCTTTGTTCAAATCATAAACTGGCTGGCTAGCTTACGTCAAATTTTCATTTTCAAATTAAAAAGAATTTATAATTGAGTTATTTGAAATTGACACAATAGCAACCTTATATTCTATTTGTACAATGTTAATTGCAAACCCGACGTTTCTCCGGTGCTGTGTGGCGCGCGTATAATAATACTAGGTACATAGTTAATTAATATAAACTAAAGGAAAACATGATGTTTTTTTCTTTAAAAAAAAAGTGCTGTAATGAAATATGTCGTAAAATGATTTTAATTCACGAAAACTGCGAAAATCTTAAAAAAAAACCCTTCGAAATCTCTTGAAATCCCCCTAAAAAAATATAGCGTAACGAAATGTCCCAAAAATCTCTTATATGTACCTTATTTTTGCAAATTTGATTGATTTTTGCATTTTTATAAAAATTAACCAGAAAGGATGACATACATGTTTTGATTACTGCGCAAGAATTCATAAAAGGTTTAAAGTTAGGGAAAATCGTTATAAAAGCATATTGTTTTGTTGCGCTACTTTCTCTGCAGACAAATGAGCACCGCATGCAGAAGCAGCAACAATGCTCATTTCTCTGCTTTGAACAATATACAATATACATATAGGACTATGGGCAATGTATTCTCAAAGTGATTTTCTTTTTTCCACACTTTTTGTATTTTTCTCTTTATAAATCTCAACGTTCCACTGATGACAATGACATACCGCCCTTTTCATATTTTTCTTAAAATATATCTATATTATATGCGTATGCAATTATTAATTAATTATTAAATATTATTTAAATTCTGATATTATTATTTCAAAAATGTTCAGATTATTGTATATGTATTTGTATAGTTCTATATAGCGATTTTGGTATGTGTTAGAATCTCCTGCTTGAGTAGAGATAAGTACCCTTCTAAGTTCTGAGATATTCCAATAACTTGAAGTTCTATTCTGTTCTGATTTCCGGAACTATGCTCAAAATTATTCGCCAACTCATAAGCTCGTCTCGAAATTCTGATCGTTTATGAAATAGAATGTGGTTTTCTGATTATAAAATACCTAGGGTTAGCCAGGGGCGTTTTAAGTTTTCATGAAAACTATAATAATTTCTCTTTCATTTGACTAAAAATAAAATATGTAACATTAAAAGTCAACAAAAAATTAACTTTAATCCCTTTTGCATAACATGGTTTCCTCTCCATATGTGATTCTCGAAAATGAGTTTCCAAACTGTAAAGCCGTGAAATCTAACCTTTCGACATATATCCGTATAAATGCACAAAATAACGTTATGACTGTCTCGAAATTTCAGAATTTAAGTAGAAACAATACGAAACTGAAGCCGTATTATATTTTCTCGAAACCATATACACTAAAGCTATCAAAGCGATTATGTATGACATGTACCCTTTTCTCGATTTTAGATTCCATCAGCAATTTTCATTTACTGAGAAAATGAAGCAAAAAATAGAATGTTAGTTTTTCGTTTTTGCACACTTTTTGCTAGTAGAAAAAATAATTAAGAATTTTTCACTCTTGAAATATAAAATCTTGTAATTTTTTATCTAATTTCAGAAATCTTTATGAGTTTTATAAAATTCCTTAAAATTCTTTTATTATCCATTAAAATTTGGTAAAATTCTTTCAAATTTCGTAAAGTAACTTGATATTTCTTAAAATTACTTAAAATTATTCAAAGTCCCATAAAGTCTCATTAAATCTCTTTACATTTCTGAAAATGTACTGAAATTTTGTCAAATCTATTGGATCCATTTAAAGTCTTTAAAATTACTTAATATCCCATAAGACACCGTAAAATCCATTAGAATTATTTAAAATTCCATAAAATATGGACAAATCCTTTAAAATTTCTGACAATCCCATGAAATCTCGTAAAATTCCTTATAATTAATTAAAATTACTTAAAATCTCCTAGAATATCATCAAATCCCATAAAATTACTAAAATCTCATGAAATCCCTTGAAATTCCTAAAAATCCAACGAAATCTCGTAAATCCCTTGAAATCCATTAGTTGTTAAAATAACTTAATATTCTATGAAAAATTGTAAAATCTATATCTAAAAATTACTTAAAATTTCTTTAAATCTCTTAAAATACCTTAAAATTCAATGAAATTTTGTAAAATGTCTAAAAGTTTCTGAAATTACTTAAAATTCCACAAAATATATAGTCAAATTCCTTAAAATTTCTTTTAATTCTTTAAAATCTCATAATTTTTCCCAAAAAAAACTGTGGGATTTGAAAAATTATGGAATTTCAAAATTATACAAAATAATTCAGATTTTAATTTTTTAAATATAAAAATTTGTATTTCCTAGTTTAATTTTAGGAAGCTCAATAAATTTGTAAAATCCTTTTAAATTCCTTAAAATTATTTAAAGTCCCATTAAAACCTTAAAAAAATCTAAAAATCCAATGAAATTTTGTGAAATTTCTTGAAACACCTTAAAAATTTTTAATATCACTTAAAATTCCGCACAAGATATCTTGTTGTTAGATATTTTAAGAGTTCTCAAAATTTCAAATTTTCTCTTAAAATTTCTAAAATTCCTTGAATCTCTTAAAAGTCCTTAAAACTATTTAATATCCCTTAAAATAATTGAAAATGCAATAAAACTTCGTGAAAATCCTTGAAACATCTTTAAAGCTTCTAAAATTACTTAAAATTACAACAAAATATCGTTAAATCCTTTAAACTTATTTAAAATCCCTTGAAACTGGATAAATACTTTGAATTCCCTGAAAATCCAATGAAAACTCTTTATTAGATTTTTATATTCTTTAAATTCCTTCAGATTCCATAAACTCCCAATAACTGGTAAAATTCCTTAAAATTTCTGAAAATCAGAAAAAAATATCATAAAATTCCTTGAAATACCATAAATTCCTTTAATATTTCTAAAATTCCAATAAATTCTTTAAAATTCGTATTCTCTGTCTTAATAATCTTTTTGTAAACGAAAATATTCTGAAGATTGTTTTTAAATTCGATACATTCAATACATTGAATTCATTCAATTCGATACAATACATTCGCTTAGTTTTTAAACCAATAAGGTTTTCGACAACAATGTGTTCGATATATTGGTAACACATCACTTTTTTAACATAAAAAAATAATAAAAGCCAAAAAATCTTGATTGATAATATTATTAACAAAGGACGAAACAAATGCGCTAAACAGAAGAGTTCATTTTTTAAATTGCCTCATCCTGTACGTGTTCACCTCTATTTACACAAGATGATTGTTTTGCTTGCTAATGTCGAAGAGTAAATCCTAAAGAAAACGTGCTCAAGGGTCAAAATTGCCTCTCCCAAGTGTTTCCGCCCATTTAAAACTAAAAGAAACAAATAATAAAATTCTATTCAGTCCCATTAGTGTCTACAGCATTTAAAAAAATTAAAATAGACACAACGCTTCAACGTTTATTATTCCTACCATTGCAAAGGTTCATCTTTTTCTCATATAGAATTTTTACTTTTTCGAATAGAATACTTTAGCCTTCAAGTAATTCTTGCATACTAAAAGCTGATTTCCTGCGCACATAGGTATATCAGAGGGTAAGAATTTAGAAACTTTTCCTCATCAGCATATTCACTTTACTCCTATAAAAGTAGCAGTCAGCAAACCATTTGTGTGGATTCAACTGTAATTTTTCTCCAGCAAACGATTTTTCGCAATTCATGCACATCAATATTGATTTCGTAATCCTAACGGTTTCCTCAAGATGAATATTGAATTTCGGCGTTTATGCAATATTCAAAGTACGCCTGAGTAAATTAAAACATCGAAAAATATCGAGCAAGAGTGCTTCGATAAATCACTCCACCCTTATTCGATCGTGTGCTGCCTATACCAAGACGTTTTCCTCCCTTACCCTAGTTTGACTTAACGGATATCTATGTAATATCCTTAGGCCCCTCTCAAACATTGAGGATTGAAAGTCGAAATCTATTTTGATCCTGTCTGTCTTCAGTCCTCGTACGTGATCATGAAATCATTTCTCAGCAAAGTGTATCGAATTCGAGGAATTTAAGATGAAAGTAGAGTATGCGAGAGATGCCTGACACTGAGCCCTGCTTTTCTTTTGTGCATACAGGAAGAATGATGTCCGTGAAATCTATTCATAAGGGGGATGTCCCTTTTTCGACTGGGTTAAAAATTTGAAACTGAGGTTTTTTGTAATAGAATCCATCCACTCTGACATTATTTAAATGCAGGCTTTACAGTTTAAGTATACCATTCACTTTTCAGAAGGTACACAATGTCATTTTCGAAATTTAAATTAGTTCAAATGAACTGACGGAGCTGAAGAAATATTGTAGGGTAGATTAGAGGACTTAAGGGTCTAAAATGTGGGGAATTAGAATTAATACTGTTCAGTATTATATTATTATTATTATTATTATTATTATTATTATTATTATTATTATAGTGTCGCACTAAATGGAACGGTGCATAATATAATAATAGATCTACTATTCTAAAAACATGATTAATTTTAAATTTAATTTTTAATTTTTAAATTGTTTTCGTTAATAATTATTTCGTCACGACTTTGTACTCGAAATACATTGAAAATCTAGGAATTTTATAAAATTTTTAAAGATTTCATGGGAGATAAGGGGCCGTCCTTAAATTACGTAAGGCTGTTTTCTGGAATTTTGACCCACGTACCCCCCTCTGTAAGGGTTCGTAAGTTTTTATATCCCCCCCCCCCCTTATCTTACGTAATTTTTTTTTAATACATTTTTTCTTAATTTTGTCGTGTGAGACAATATAAAAACGTCGACTCTTTTCAAACGAACATTTTTTACTATAAAGGAGAGATTAAAAAATTACATGAAATATAACATTTTATAATTTTTTTAAAATACCTTTTATATATAAGTTTGATTTTAAGTGATTTTCAAAAAAGAAAAATCTTACGTAAGAAAGTTTTTTGACCACGTACCCCCCACGTAAGGTCAGCATAGAAAAATTGATAACCCCCCCCCCCTCCTAAACACCTTACGTAATTTAAGGACAGCCCCTTAATTGCATTTTCAATTTTATCGTGGAATTTTAAAGAATTTCAACAAGTTTTTGGGAATTTTTAGAATTTTTCACGACTTTGATCAGATTTTAATAGGACTTCAAGGTACTTTTATTATTTTAAAAATATGTATTTTGTGGGATTTAAATAAGGAATTTAAAACTATATCGGGAATTTTATTTCAGAAATTTCAAAAGCTTTTTATGATTTTTTAAAATGTTTTGTAGAATTTACAAAAATTTCGAAGGTTTTCGTCAAATTTTCAGGGTTTTCAAGAAATTTTTCGATTTTTCAAAGATATTATGAAATTTTTAGGGATCTCATGGAGTTTTATGAGATTTCTAATAATTTACATAAAAGTATTTCAAGAGATTTTTCTAATTTTTAAAAGATTTTGTGAAATTTTAAAGGATTTCATGGAATTTGATAAGATTTCTAATGATTTTAAGGGATTTGAAATACGAAGGAATTTCAAGAGGTTTTTAAACATTTTTAGAGATTTTCATGAATTTTAACGTGGATTTAAAAAGATTTATGATTTTGAAAATTCTCGTAGAAGTTTTAAATGATTTTATAAAATTTTTAAGGATTTTATGGAATTTGACAAGATTCTAAAGAATTTTAAGATATTATAAATGTTAAGAAATTCCGAGAGTTTTTATTTTTTATGAATTTTTAGAGATTTTTGCTAATTTTAACTTGGATTTCAAGATATTTATAATTGTAATTTTTTTATTGATTTTTAGAGGATTTCAAGAGGTTTTTGGGAGTATTAAGAAATTTTAACGAATTTTAAGAAGGTCAAGAGATTTTAATGATGTAAAAAATATTTTGTGGAATTTTAGAGAATTTTAAGAAATTTTAGAAGATTTTATAGAATTTTAAGGATTTCATGGAATTTCGTGAGATTTTTAATAATTTTAATAGATTTCAATAAAGAAGTCTAGGAACTTTAAATTTTATGTTATAATTTACAGAATTTCAAATAGTTTCTATAAGAATTTTAAGAAGTTTTCACGAATTTTAAAAGTTGTATGAGTTTTAGAATATTTTATGGGGTTTAAAGGATTTTAAAGTTTGTCAGTTAATTTTATTGATTTCTCTCATTTTTTAAAGATTTTGTAAAATTTTAAAGGATTTCATTGAATTTGATAAGATTTCTATGTAATATTTTTAAGGGATATAAAAATTAGAAAGAGATTTTATATGTTACCGTAAAATTAAAAAATTTTTTTTTGGAATTTTAAGAGATTTTAAAGTTTTTCATGGAATTTCAAAAGGTTTCTAGGAATTTTTCGAGATTTTCATGAATTTTAACGTGGATTTCAGAAGATTTGTGAGTTTGAAAATTTTTCTGGAATTTTTAAGGATTTCATGGAATTTGAAGATATTTCTAATACTTTTAATGGATTTTAAAGGATATAAAAGGGATTTTAATTGTAATCATTGAATTTAAAAGAATCTCATGAAGTTTTCTTGGAATTTTTCGAGATTTTCACGAAGTTTAACATATATTTTACGAAATTAGAGAAATAAAATATAATAAATTATATAATATTGTAAAAGGATGTAAATGCGTTCTTGTATTAGAAATACATGATAATTATTCACATGCAAATTGTTGGCAGAAGATGTAAATTCTGTTGAAGCTTATTCAGTCAAGAGGAAAACTGCATTTGGTGACATTAGGGTACTTGAGGAAATATAGCGAATAGCGAATACCACTTATAGCATGAGTCACATACGCGGTATGCGAATTACCGCAAACTACGTGACATCGATTAGTCGCTAGTCTCCGATAAACCGACAACTGCGGTTGGACGAATAATGGTCCTGAATATTGTCTCTCTAACTTAAACGTCACGCAACGCATAACATTAAATTCGCCTAAGCAACCTGTCCTTTTTTGGACGTTATATATGCGATCAACTCGATGCGTGTCCTCCGCCCGATGGTATTTTCAATTCAGATACAGAGAGGAAGTCAATCGTAAAATCAATCAGTGACAAAGTTCTGTTTTTATTTTGCTCTTAAAATAGAAATTGATACTTCGAAATCTGGAAAATCTGTTGCATATGAATTTTATGGATTGAAGCTTCTATCTCCTATATAACAATTTTTTGGGAATGGTACAAAGCTTTTTGTTTTATTAAAGCACAGAAACAGAAATTTAAGGGCATGTGGTATAATTGTCATATGTGCCAATTATTATTTTTTTTTTCAAAACGGAAGGAAGGCAATTTTGAACCCATCGAAAAATGGATCGAAATAAAAAAAATGCACTGGTTATGCCAATGGCACACGTTTCCAATTTCTTATAAGTCTATCGAATCGATTTTCGATTTCTCAATAAATACCATAGACGGTAGTCTAGATATTATGAAAATCGAAGTAGGAATAGCATATTTACACCGGAAATAAGGAGAGAAAAGAAATAACATATATATATATATATATATATAT
>UCOH01007266.1:0-14421 GCA_900474275.1 Synergus japonicus
TTTCGCCCTCATGAAGATCTGTGCTCATGCGCACAACGCACGAGTCGCAACTTGCACGATAGCTGCGTAAGCGTCATTATAACGTCTGTTTGTTGTTACAATGTACACTGCCCACGCTCGTATTTTATGTTATTTATCGTTTCTTCACGCGTTATTTTCATCGCATTCGTGTTTCAGCAGAGTGCATTGTGGAGTTATAAAATTTGTAAGTTGAACCGGAGAAATAGAAGTATTTGAAACCTAACCTATCACACTTGCGTGAAAATACAATTATTTTTATGAACGACGATAATATTTCCACTTCAAAAAATGTACCAAAAAAGTACATAAAAAATCTAAAAAGTAATTTATAAAATGTACCAAAGTCTGTCGATATGTATTTATAATAACTCCTTTGAGTCTTGTAAGAGAAATTCTTATCCCGTCCGATAATTACGACGTTAAAAACTATTTTAAAAAGTATATAACTTATAAGTTTTTCATGTTTTTCTAAATAAAAATTTTATAAAACATATTCGGTCCATCATTCATTTAATATTTATTCGTATTATATAATATTAATTAGATTAAATAATTATTTTTAGCGTACATATGTCTGCGTTCGTGAGCGCATCTCGTGCGTACGATCATCACGACATGCCTGTATAATGCGTCGCATATCACACGCATTTTGTTATCTGGGGATAAACATCAAAACTGCTAGTAGTTCGTCCCCCACATAAATTCCGTATTAAATCCCTTGAATTTAAAACATTTAAAGCTATGTTATTAAGGCTTGCAAGTCTTAAAAATGTAGATACTGAAATTGAAATAAATAAGGGATCAAGATTGAATCGATTTACTATTTAAGACAGCTAAAAAATGAACTGCGCATACCAGTGAAAGTGTATATGTAACATATAAGCCTCCACTTGTCGACCTAAAGGCAGACCTATCTTTCCATTCTTCTCGAAAAGTGTCCCTTGGGTGTACGAAAAATCGCGCAGAGATCTGAAATCGGTCGGACCTAAAGGAACGTTTCCTACGAAGCAAGAGGAGGTAGGCGGGTTAATCAGTCGTAAATGGGATCAGCGATGAGCTTAGAGCTAAGATGAGGACGTACTATGTGGTAGTTGGGCCTCGTACACCACTGAAAGATATCGTCTCGAAAAGGGCAAAGTACATTTCGGAGTAATCTTGACTGGGTTGTTAGACTTTTTTTTATGGGTAGTGCTAAAACCTCGCCAAACGCGAGAAGCCTGAGAAAAAGAAAAGAATACATGCGAAAGGAAAAGAAAAGGAAGAAAGGACGGACGGAAAAGCAAAATGGAAAGACCAAGATGCCGGGAAAACAGCCAAGCCGGCAAGATTGCCTCTTTTCTAATTTATAACTAGGCGAGGCGCGCCTTAACAATTTACGCCTTACCCTATATAACTTCGGTTGCCTCCGTTACAAGCAACGACCTACGACGTCCGAGACTGTTAGGTTGTCGAGATACGAGATTGGTCCCACCAAACACACTATACTTACTTTTACGTTTTCCACTCGACCCTTTTCTCTTTCGATCTGCTTTCCTCGAATTCGGAGGATCTACGTCTTTCTATCATCGACGAGACGAGAAAAATCTAAAAGTGGTTCCCCTAAAAAAACGTCAGATTGAAAATTATTCAAAAATATTTTTAAATGTTGCACTTTGAATGCGATGTTGTCGAAAAGCAGACTACAGCAGAATTTCCTGCTTTGCATTCAATTGTATTCAGTAGTAATTAAATTGAAATTGAACTCTCGCATTGATACACATTGAATGCAGAGATTATCACTTTTGTATTCAGACGCATTCAAGATTTTAAATGTGATGTAATGTCCCTGTTGGAAGAAAAAAGATGGATCCATTCCTAGCCATGCCAATCTATTTCTATCTCTTTTTTAATCTATACAATAATCTCTTTCCTTTTGAATCTCAATATTTCTATCTTTCTGTATCCATCGTCTATCTTCGCCAATAATTTCCTATCCTCCATCGATTCGTGTCTATCCCTAATCCAATCATTTGAATTCTTAATTATCTCTTTTACACGCTTATCCTTTTCAATCTCTACTAACTTATCCATATCTATCCTTATATAATCATTTCATTCTTTAATATTATTATCCATCTCTATCCTTTTATCGACTTTTCAATTCTTTCCTATGTCTCTTGAAGTGTATCACCAAATCTATCCCTTTCAATCACTATACCATATTTCTATCCATTTCTATCCTCTTTACAATCTACAGGGAAGCCTATACTTTTCAATCCATAACTTTATATTCACATCTATCCATGTATAATTCTTTCAATCCTTCTCTATCTCTCTTGAAGTATACTATCGAGTATGTCCATTTCAATCTTTACCATTCTATCCATTTCTGTCCTTGTGTAGTCATTTCAATCCTTTCCTATCTCTCTTGAAGTCTATTACCAAGTCTATTCTTTTCAATAACTACACTTCTATCCGTGTCTATCCTTAAGCTAATCATCTCAAAGCTTTTTTATTCGTTTTTCAAGCTACTAGGCTGTCTATCCTTTTCAATGCATACCTTTATATCCACTACTATTTGCGTATGATAATTTCAATCCTTCTCTATCGCTCTTGAAGCGTACTATCAAGTCTATCAATTTCAATATAGGTTAGTGATTATACTGACAGATTGAAAGTGATTGAGATGAATAGACGAGAAATAAATGAGATTTAAGATATAAAGTTATTGATTTAACAAAGAGATGGAAAATGATAGAGATGATTAAACAAGGAATAGATTGGGATAGAGCTTTTTGATATGAGTGAAACTGTTTTTTACAACACAACACCCAAATCCTTCGTTAGCTCAGTGCACTAAACATTGGACAGCAGCGAACTTTATGCGCGAAGATTCACGCCCCCATAGATGTTGATTTTTCAGTGTTAAATGTGTTAGCGGTGAGATTAGAATAATATTTATGTACAAAATATTATATTTAAAATATAATTATGCATTTTCAAAATTTGAAAATTAATAAGTTTAAAAGTAAGGATAGAAAAAGATTGAAACCGGGAATGGAAAGATATTGACATTTTTTTTGCAACAGATAGACTAAGGATAGAAGATAGAGAAAATAGATATTTTTTGAGATGGATAGAAACAGATAGGAAAAGATAGAGCCTAGTGAAAGCGATGGATACACACAAAGATAGGAAAAAATAACGTTTGATGGATGCAAACTGTACACTTGGGAGGAATAGAAATTTTCTATCTTTTTATATCCAAAAATTTCTATCTTTTTCTATCTTTTTACTTCCAACAGGGATACAAACTATTGCATTAAAAAGTATTGGCTCTCGTCCCGATTCAATTCCAAAGCCAAGTTGTCGAAAAACAGCATTCCCGACAATACCAAGAAAAAAAGTTTGTTTGAATCAAATAAATTTTATTTAATTCAGAGATATTTTTTCTTTGTCTCTGTACCAAATATACGTTTATTTGATTCAAACAAACTTTTTTTCTGGGTGAACATCTCGTGAATTTCTAAAAATATTTTTCAATAAAACTTGAAGTTTTCTAACAGCATCCACCATTTGCGATTAATATTAGTTTTTCTGCTGGGCCTATAAAATGTTTTCAACATCGGATCACACATCCTAGAATTGCTAAATGAGACAATATGCTACCCCAATCCAAGTTTAAAGTACAATGCTGACTACGGTCAGATGTAGTTTATTGCGGAACCCTAACCATAATTCACTTCAACTGTATGTATGTCTGTCCATCTCGGTCAGTGAGTAAATGCCTTAGTGTTTCCTTGAGTTCTGTGCAACATTGAATATCGAATGGAGTAACATATTACCCTGTTGAAAGTAAAAATATAGAAAAGGATAGAAATTTTAGTGATTTTCTATTCCTCCCAAGTATACATTTTGCATCCATGGATTACAAAAGGGATAGAGAAAGATTGGCGTGGTTAAACGTGGACAGACGAAGGATACAGAAAGATAGAAAGATGGAGATTCAAAAGGAGAGCGATTATTGTAGAGATAATAATATATTAACATGGATATGGAAGAATATACTTGGATTCATTTTTCCTTTCTATTTTAATCCTGAATATTGAAAAAGATTCCAATAGATAGACTTTCTATCTTTTTACTTCCAACTGGGTACTTTTTACTTCCTATCTCTCAGCCTATTCTTGTGTCTGATAATATCTATCTCTTTCTATTGTAACGCCGTAAAATTTATTTAAATTTTACAGCTTACAAAATTACTTATTTTCATATTTTCTTAAATCCCTTTATTTAGATTTTCGGAAGTTGAAAAGGTTATTTCGAGACTTGGATAAATTATTTAGATAATTTAATTTAATTACTGATTCCTTGTAAACTTTTTCTATTTTATGTCCTATTCATCATCGAGTATTGTATCATCGTAAAGAAGACTTCACATCAATTATCTGGATTCATTTGAGGCTAAATATTATTATGGAATTATGGCAAATATTTGAAGATTCGCGCCCTTTACTATTCTGGAGACGATCTGATGATAAGGAAGATTTCCACTAGTCACATCCCACGCGTCATTGAGTAACTTCTAAAATGCCTTCGTATTTTATTATTTAATGCCAAAAGACTTATTCACCTGGTGTGAAATTTGGAATTTGCCGTAACGTGGAAGATTCTTCATATATTCAAGATTATTGGGACTGTTGATGCTCGTGATTGAGGCATCTTGTTCAACAAAATAATTTTTGTATACTTCTATTGTCGCGGGTAGCCAAGACCCACTATAATAATTGACGATGTTCGTGATTTAGTCACCTTGTTCGTCATATTTAGTACTGGAGAAGTTATTATGAAGAATAACCAACATCAAGACTGAATTAATTGGAATGCTCTATTCATTAATTCGAAAGAAATTTAAATTTGAATCGAGATCCAGAACCAAGAGAAATCAACCAATCAGAAGCTGAAACAAAACACTGTCGGTAACTAGGCGGCGACGTTGCCAACGAAGCAAACATTCTCCTTCATTCCATACCTTTTCGTCACCAACTTCTGAAAGAGAAGCATCTTTTTCTAGTTTAGTCCTCCCAAACAAAAAATTTAGTCAAATTCATTTCCCCTTTTTAAGATCCCATTAATTTTATAATCTCCACGATTTACGAATTATTCACGGTAAGATTTTTTGTGTATTTCATTTGAGAAATTTAGATTTTTTATTGTGATTTCAATTGTGTCCTTGTATTATGCTAAAGTAAAGGCTATTATTTTATTGAATCAATTGGTCAAGAAAACCTTGATTCAATTAAATTTCATAATTGGTTGGCCAAGAAAGCCCTAATTATTTTATTTTAGATTCTTAGTTAGTTGGTCAAGAAAACCCTAACTAATATTTTCATATAATTTGCTTTAGATTCATTAAATCAGTAAATTCTTATTCTGAATTTCTCAATTGGATTCTTTATTTTGCTATTTATTGTGATATAATCATGAATTTCATTGAATTTATACCAAGTCCGAAATAACTGATGAAAGGTCACTTATTCGTTTAAGAATTGATTTTAAGATTAGGAAATCTATCAATTTTATATATATATTTAAAATTTGGTTTATTTCATAAATCTTTACTTATTTGAATCTGTAATTAATAATGAAATATTGAAGACCTCTGTAATTCATAAAAATGATCTAATATCATTAGATAATACTCCTTTCTCTTTAGATTCCCAAAGTTTTGTAAACTAATTTAAAAATGTAATTTCAATCTAAAACGAAATATCTATCATAAATTTGTTCTTTAATAAAAATAATAAGTTGGGTTATACTATCCTATCCCTCAGTTTATCTCTATTTCTGGGCAAGGACAGAAATCAGGAGATTGAAACAAATAGCAATAAATTTCGATTGACTAGAAGATAGAAAGATTATATAGACGAGAATAGAAGAGATAGACAAGTATATACAGAGATTGAAAGAGATAGGCGTTGATGTAGATTAAGATGATGATACAGAGATATAGACGAAGATAGAGAAGAGATAGAAAGGAATAGAAAGGAGGAGATACAATGAGATAAGCGTGGATGTGGACTCATATGGAGATAGAAAGACATACATAGGGATAGACAAGAGATGGAAGGACATATAAAGGGATACGATTTCTATCTCTTTACTTCCAGCAGAGCCAGTTCTAAGTCGTTACTATCCGCGGGAGTTCTAGGACTCCCTAATGTGTCAAGGTCGGTGTCCAAAAACAACTTCTCCTTAGGTAGTGCAAGTTATTTCCTAGCAGTAGGGTAGTGTAAGATAATTACTTCCCTTACTTGACGCATCTCCTAGAGACGCAGCAAATGAACACTTGAGATTATATTGGCAGCAAATTAACCCAAAGGGCACAAAATTTGGCAACGTCTTTTCGACATCGTTACGACATCTTTACCACAACTTCACGACATTCTATGTCCATATCTTTAAGATGTTTTTACGATGTCGTAAAGTCAACACAAAAACGTACGACGTGTTGACGATATCGTAAAGACATGTTAAAGACATGGACATAGGATGTCGTAAAGTTGTCGTAATGATGTCGTAAAGATGTCGCCAAATTTTTTGCCCACTGGGAACCCAATGGACATAAGATTTGACGATGTCTTTACGACATCTTTACAACGACTTTACGATATCCTATGTCCATGTCGTTAAGATGTCTTATTCACAATTTCGGAAAGACGTCGTACGATTAGTAAATCGTACGACAGGAAATAGAATTTTCTATTACTATATTTTAGTTATATGTATAGTAATATAGTAATATTTTAGTTATTTACGATTTAGACATCATAAATATATTCGTACACTTTAAGATCACTCTATTGACTCAAACGATTCCTTTTACTTTTAAAGGATTTTCCTTTTAAATGCTATCCTGTAAGTGTCAGAATATTTCCTTTGATGGCGAAAGCAAATCTAAAACAACGTACAATCACTCATGTATTGGCGCACTAAATCAAGTAGCCTACAAATGCAATCCTTTAATAGTTAAAGGATTTCTTTTCATGGACATAGGATGACTTTACGATGTCGTATAAATGTCGTAACGATGTCGTAAAGATGTCGCTAAATTTTGTGCCCACTAGGTATATTTGTGTTTTAATTTTGCCTGATCGATATTGACAGACAAGCAGACATTTTCTTTGTTAAAGGAACATTGCTTGTACCTCAATTGCAATATTACCAAAGTTGCATTGCGAGTTTAAAGAAATCTTCTTGCAATTTGTTGTGCTAAACAATATTAAAATTAGAAATTTATTTGCTCTGTACTATATAATTCTATTTAAAAAATAATACATACTCTTTGATGAGAATGTAAAAATGAGTAACGCTATAGTGCATAAAAGTTTCTTATGATATTGATTAAGTCAAACGAAGAAATCAAATACTGAGCTTAGAGATTCGATCCACTATCCTTAGTCTGATTGTACGTTATGGAATGATCGCTTTTCAAAAAAAGTAAATGAAGCTTTTCTTGAGTTTCAAGACTAAAAATGTCGAATTTCGTAAAATTTCAAAAGACTTATAATTATTTTAAAGGTTCTACTCTAACTAAAAACGCAGAAATGCAATTTAAAAAAAAAATGATATTGTCAACAGCACGGACCTACCTTTTTTTTTAACTATTTCTCAACTGACATTTTTATGTATAAAAATTCACTAAAATCATTTAAAAAAAAATTCTGTATATAGTTCGAGAGTGTATTTATTAAGTGTAACAATTAATATATTAATATTTATTATACAATACGTATAAATCTATCCAACAAAATTATGAAAATAGCCTTTTTTAGCGCGTCTAAATAGGATAGATCCCTTAATTTATGTGAAAATTATTTTTTAATTATTCAGAATAATTCTTCATTACTTTCGCAGTTTATTTAATGTAGATAAAAAAGTTGCTCAAACAGGTCGGAACACATTTTCTCACACGACTTGATTTTCGATTAGAAGCGAAGTATACAAACCCCAATCGGAATACTGAAAACCTTGAAGGATCTGCATTGCAAATTTCATTTTCTTAATGGGAAATGGAGTACCGCTACCTTCATGCAACATGAAGACCGTTCTCCATCTTTGCCATTACCACTCTATATCGAAAACCAGAAAGAAAGAGCAAGCGGGAAATACTTCTGGAATTGCAGTAGAACGTTTTATTTTTATTTCAGTTTTCCTGTGAAAGATTACTGTCGATAATTTCCTTTTTTAACATTTGTTCTTATGACGATAAAATGTAATTGCTTTCACAAAATTTAAAATAAGAAATAGTAGATATTTACATTCTTTTAAACAGTAAAATAAATCTGCTAAAGTTAAAGAATCAAATCCGTTAGACATTACTGCTATCTTAGATGCTAAAATCTATTGATCTTACAACTCTATCTGCAACATTTATAAAAAAAAGTTTCTATCACCGACAAGGAACCCTAGGCAGGTGTTCCCCTCCGACTTTCACTGATCTCATATATGGGGCTTTATGGAAAAAAGATTTTTTCGATTTGATAAAAATTGCCCGAAATAGGGGAGGTGGAATTTTTCGAATTTTTTCGATTTTGTGCTGATAGACCTTATGGAATATACATAATTTTGTCCCATATGTTTTTCATAGACTTTTTCCTGGTCTATCAACTAGTTATAACCATTTTTCTTTTAATTGAAAATTTGACTGATTTTTAGACCAGATTTTTTTATAGATCAGGAAAAAGTCTATCAAAAACATATGGGACAAAATTTTGTATATTCAATAGAAAAGGAGTGTAGCACCTTCGAAATAGGGTCTACTAGCAAAAATCGAATTTACAACAACATTTTAAAAAGATCTCTCAAAATTCATTGAAATTTCTTGAAATTCCTAGAAACATTTTAAAATTCCACGAAATCCCTTCAAATTTTTTAATATTTCATTAGATCCCTCCTTAAAGTTTCCTGTAATTCTTTAAAATTCCATAAAAATTTTTCACAACCTCATGAAATATTTTTAAATTCCACGGAGAATTTTAAAATCTCTTAAAATGCACAAAAATTTCCTTAAATTATTGGAAAACTATTGCAATCCCTTAAAATTCGCTGAAATCTTTTGAATTTCCTAAAAACATCTTTAAATATCTTAAAATTTCACTATACAATATTTAAAATCCCATGAAATCCTGTTTAAATATTTTACAAATCATAAAAATCTCGTGAAATTCTTTAAAATTCCGTAAAATGCATTAAAATCTCTAAAAAAAAAAACTCTTGAAATAATAAATCTCACAAAATCTTTTCAAAATCAAAAATGACTTGAAGTTTTTTTTTAATTCTATGAAGAATATTAAAGGTCATTAAAATCATTTTCAAAATGTAAAATTACTTACAATTTTTACAAGATTCTTAAAATCCTTGAAAATTCCATAAGAATGTTTATAATTCCTTTATATCTCTTAAAATTGTTACAAATTTCTTAAATTCCTTTCTACACTGAGAAATTTTATGTTAGAAAAATTACTAATATCGGTAGCAAGTAGGGGCAAAATCCCAAAATTGAGACATTTTAATACAGAAAATAATAAATTTTACTATTTAAATAGTAAAAATTACTAGTAAAAATAATAAATTTTAAATTTATTTATTGTAAATTAAATTTAAATTTAAATTTAAATAGTAATTTTTACTATTTAAATAGTAAAATTTATTATTTTTTGTATTAAAATGTTCCAATTTTGGGATTTTGCCCCTACTTCCTATCGATATTAGTAATTTTTCTAACACAGAGTTTTTCAGTGTAATTCCACGAAAAACTTTTAAATCTTTTATAATTAAATACGTAAAAATACTTTTATAATTTTTAATAACTTTTATAATTTCTAATTATATGAAGAATATTAAAGTTCATTAAAATCATTTTCAAAGTGTAAAAATTACTTACAGTTTTTACAAGATTATTAAAATCCTTTAGAATTCTACGAAAAACTTTTAAATCCCTTAAAATGTACGTAAAGATTTCTTAAAACTCTTGAAAACTTCTTGAAATTCCTTAAACTTCTATAAAATCTTTTTTAAATCATAAAAATTCTGTGAAATCTTATAAAATTCCATGAGAAAAATTTTAATTCTTTAAAATCACTTTAAAATAATTAAAATTCTTACAAGATTTTTAAAATTCTTTTAAATTCCACGAGAATATTTATAATTCCTTAAAATCTCTAAATGAGCTGTCAAGTTGTATTAACTTTTGTACTCATTCCATGAGCACTTTGCTTCCTCATAGAGGAAGCATTAAGTATTCTTTACATTAGCATTAAATTTTGATCATTTGAGAAGTTATATTCAAAAAATTCATTTTTGAAAATTACAATAAAGCATAACTTTCTTATTTTTCAATGAAATACATTAATCTTATAGCTCAATCGATTCGTCTGGACATACGGAATCTTCATTTCCCTTAAACCAGCTTTAAATTTTTATTATTTGAGAAGTTATATTTGAAAAATTAATTTTAAAAAATACAATTAACCATAACATCCTTATTTTATAATGAAATGCATTAATCATATAGGTCAATCGATTCGTCTCGATAAAAGGAATCTTAATTTTCCTTACTTCATTTTTCTACTAGTAAAAGGTCAGCGAAAACAAGAAATTAATCGCACGGATCATAAATACTAGTGTAAATAAAAAACTGTGCAGGTATGTATGAAAAATACTTCAGGGTTGTCGGATGTGTGTACTGACACTAATGATCGTCAACTAGTAATGGGTATGAGTGACGCACTGACTATATTACAGAATCGGAAATCTATGTTTGAAAACATCTTCTGTTAAGTATCTAAAATTAAATATGGTTTTCTGTCGTAAGCTAATTTTAAAAACATTTTCAAAATTGTGAAAAGATTGGAATATAAAAAAATATCTGCTGTATAAGTAGTATATTTATATTTCTGTTGCAGCTTTTACATTTAAAATTGATTACAGAGTATAAACAGCACATTTTTTCTACAGATTTATTGATAATCCTAATTGAGGGTACTTGACCAGGCTAAGACTTAAGCTTAGAATCTTAGGATGGACATCCACATTAGAACCCAGGTAGCCTTACCCTGAACCACTCATTAATATACTTGGGAAAACCCAAAAACTGTGACGTCAAGTGAAGGAGTTATTTCTGCTAAAAAATAAAAACATACAACAAACGTATTCCACTTCTCTTTAAAATAAGTTTACGATAGAGAGGTCTCATTTGATGAAGCGTTATTTCTACTTGTATTCAAAATAGTTTCAAGTGGATTGAAGTTCATGAAATCGTAAAACTTTTAATAGAAATATGAATATAATAAATATATAATTTACACGAACACAAGTCCACTCTCAGCATATATTTCTTTATTCATTGTATTACGTTTACACCAATAAACTGTTAAAAACTAGTTAAGCTTTATAAGTTTGAATTTCGCGCCAAGAATGTCGATTTTGTCTCCAATGTAACGACGATCAATTCCAGCAGTGGGGTTCCGGTGCATAAATGTTCTTTTGACATCTCTTTAATCTCGTACGAGATGCTAAAAGAACATTCGATCCGAATCGAATGCACCTCGTTCTCTAACTCACATGGTAGAAAGAGAGATCCATTCGAATTTATGTACCGGAATCCCACTGCAGTGACTTTTTTTCACAGAACGCCCAATCCAGAGGTATATAGAGATCAGTGTATAAAACTGAAAAATAAAAAAAATCAATTTAAATTGTACAATATCAGATGTATAATATATTAAATTTAGATAATTGAACAGATCTATTTTTTATCCTTCTTTGGAGAGCCTTTTCTGGAAGTTGATGCAATTTGGCAGCACCACCCAGAGGTATACAGTGATGGACTATCTTATATTTAAGGCTGATGAAATTTGAAAATTTCTCATGTAGAAAAACTCAGATCCAAGGGGGGCAACAATAACAGGGTTAAGACACCCAGACAGTAATTCAAGTATACCTACTTGCAATATCCATGGATGTCGAAATTATTAGAAGGATAATACAATTCCACAATAAACGCACTTTTCGAGCGGTTTTAATCTGCTCTTTTTCTTTTTTTTTTATTGCTTTTTAAAGTGTAGGGTGGCTCCCGACACCCACTGTTTTGAGACGCTTGTTGCGCGTCTGTCTAATTCTGTCAACTTTTCATGTAGACCAGAATTTTCTAGCTAAAGGCAAAAGAGGGAAAATTTATAGGTTTTTGATAGAGAAAAATAGAGAGAAAAAATGAATAAGGGGCGCTTGATAATAAGTTTGTCGAATACTCACTTTTATAATCCAAAAATAGCGTGTAATTATTTCCTGTCAGAAACGGCGGACATTTTGACTTTCATGACTAAATATTGATTGCTGCTAGAGATATTCTGCAATTGTCTGTAATCTGACGCGCGATTAAAAATCGAATTAAATTGACCAATGGGAGAAGTTCTCTAGCAGGAAACCAACACGTTCTGCGCGCGCAGGGTGTCACTGTAGCAGCTGTCAATATTTAGTTTCTTCCATCATGAATGTCAAAATGTCCGCCGTTTCTGACAAGAAATAATTACACGCTATTTTGGGACTATAAAAGTGAGTATTCGACAAACTTATCATCAAGAGCCCCTTATTCATTTCTTTTCTCTATTTTTTTTCTATCTAAAACCTATAAATTTTCCCTCTTTTGCCTTTGGCTGGAAAAATTCTAGTCCACATGATAGCTTTATTTCTTTCTACAGATTTTGACAGTTTTTACTTTCAGATTCCATCGCCCTTAAAGCTCACCAAAAGTATAAATCTGGGCGGTTGCTGGAAGCAAACTTGTCAGTTTTGTACACCTAGAATTAAAAAAAACTTACATTTAAACATACAAATTATAAAACTAAAATAAATTTTGTCGGTTGCTGGAAGCAACCTTGTCACTTTTGTGCATCTAGACTTAAAAAAAACTTATATCTAAACATGCAAATTATGAAACTAAAATAAATTTGGGCGGTTGGATGCAACCTTGTCGATATTGTCAAAAAGAACAAGTGTAAAAAAAAACCTTTTCTTATGGTAATAAATCTTAACTTAGGGAACTTCAAGTCTGTCTTCGTCTCTTCACCGGAACTGGTGAAGGAGAGTCCAACTTCCGTTTGTTGCTTATAGTAGCGTCGGTTGAAGTTTTTGATTCTTTACTGTTGTGGGGAGAATCAAAGCGTCGCTGAAAGCGATCATACTCTGGCCAATAACTAATTTTTGACCGCAGTTCCTTGATCTCCCTTAATAGTCATTCTTCAGTCGATTCAACGTCGTCCAAGTCATTATCCTCGAAGCCGTTTTTTTCGCCAATCAGTGGGAACTGGCTTCGGGACGTAGGGTTCGTCGATGTATTTCGTTCGTCGGGCCATGTCGTAGTATTGTAAATTTTAAGTTTGTATTTGATTTGATTTGGAAAGTAGAAAAGGGAAGGGCGCAATTCGGAAAGAAATTTTTGAACTCACCGATAAAATACTTCCAACTTCTTTTCAAACTTCCACCACTAAACACTTGCACAGAAAATGTCTATCACACTACGAAGAGATACACTGTTTTCACTGCAAGAGATGGAACAGAACTGACTACCTGCTTCCGTGCGTCCTTTGGGCTTTGACTCAGCTGCTCAGCATCGCTAATTCGGTGAAAGAGGGGAGAAGCGAGTAATGGAATTGAATCAGCACAAGCGTAATTAATTTCCTGTACGTATTTCTCTGCAAGGAACTATAAACGGACATTCTAGAATGTACGCCATAATTATGAAAATTAGTTATATTAAATACTTATATTATATATATTTATATTTTAATAACAATATATATGGGTGATTGTAAAATTGTAGGCAAACTTGAGCGACTAAAGTAGCAATCGTATTTTCATTATAAATTGAGTAATAAATAATTTTTATTGATTGTATCAGATGTAAAAATTTGAAATATTAAAGGGGCACTTCTGAAAATAAGAAATGATAATTTAATTTTTATTTGAAATATGTGAAGTGGATTTGAGGTTATATGCAAAAGAGCGCCAGATTTAAAAAGTACAGAACCAATAGTTTTATAAAATTACAGTCTTTTCCAGCTTGACTTACATACTTTGGCTTTTTTTTATACTTTATGAAGAAGTGTAATAAGCTATATTTAATGACCTACAGTCTTTTTTGGCCTGCATATACTGTAGATGACGTTTTTGTCTGAGTTCTTCTCTTTTCTCTGGATTTTCCATTATTCTTTGGCGATACTTTCTAATTCTGTCTCGAAGTGCTTTCGCTTTGAGCTGTTTCTCTTCTGCGCTAATTTTCTTTTTAGACTTCATTTCATTACTGGATAGAAGTGTTTTACAATAAATATGCCTTTAGTGGTTAGGAAATAGTAAACAAAC
>UCOH01007269.1:0-21322 GCA_900474275.1 Synergus japonicus
ACTTAAAATTTACTTCACTCAAATTAGAGAAAATAAGATATAATATAATATAAGTCATATTTCCTTATAATTTTGAAAAATTTCATTTTCATCTGTAAGTATAAGTTCTCAAAATTTAAAGTGTACGTAAGGAAATAAGTAAAAGATTTTTTAGTAGTAAAAAATAAAATAAACTAATATTAATACATTTTATTTTAAAATATTTGTGATGAAATTAAATTTTCTACAGACATAATTTAAAAAATGTATTTAGAAATTTTAGAAATCCAAATTTGAATTAATTAGTTGTATTAAAATAATTTTAGGCAATTCTATAATTATTATAATATAATTAATTTCAATTCCCTAAACTTTTTCCCTTAATTTTCCACTTGCCGCCTTCGGAATAGTTCTACATGGTTATATAGCTATATAGGCTCGCTGATAATCGCTGAGCTCTCGCCAAAATATCTTTGCTCTCACCACTGGCGGTGACTCATTCATGCATGTGATGACGCGGTTACCATGCAAACAAAGGGTAGCAATAAAATGATGAAGAGGGCAGCACCTCGATATGGGCTGAACAGCAGTTATCCTCACTACAAAATGTCCCCACTCTTGGCCTATGCCGCATCTAGGTACTAATATCTTTGGTATTATCCTATTAGAAAAAAGTCATGGCCTAAACTCTCGAATTGAACGAAGTCGAATATCGAAAAGTCTCGAAAAGTATCGAAATATGAAAAAAAGCATTGAGCATATTGAAGGTAGAAAAGAACATAGAACATAGAATCGGTAGCGCGATTATTATACTAGTATTATAATATAATTTATACCATTGATCCTCATTTGAAAGAAATTTAAGTAATTATCAATTTTATTAATTTTAATGTTCCGCGCAATTCTTATATATACATTATATAATATAATATGCCAATGGATAAATTGTATAATGAACTGTATGGTAATACACCTATATATAATATTATATTAATATTCATTAACTTTAAATAATTGTGCTGGAGTTTTAAGTGCTTAAACGTAAAAATTATTTATTTCTAAATTGAAAAATTTCAAATAACCTCATCCGTATACTTTGAATTATTATCAATTATTATCAATGTAGACTTTAAGATTCGCTAATTCCTATACTACGCAGACTATTCAGTACAGCGTTGACTTCGAGGTCACTTCAAAATTACAATAAATATTTTTAAAGATTTATAATAATTTGAAATAAAAAAGAGGGCTCCACTCAAGCGCCATCTCTGTGGGTAGTCTATCTATTCGTTCCTGCCTCAATGAAGGAGGCGAGTAGCAGACAGGCCAAGAACCGTGATTGTCGATTAAAACTTAACTCAAATACAATTTAATATTTTTAATCGTATCTCGAGAAATATCAGAAAATCTTGAATTTTTTTTTTAACTTCTCACGTGCTGTTTTCTTTTCAGAAAGTCAAAAAAATCTGGTTAGAACCACTAGACGTGAAATTTCATAAGCTTTCCAACTGTTTTTTAAAAATATTCTATCTCTTTTATTCACCGAGTTATCGTAGTTCAAAGTTAGTAGTGAATTTTAATAGTGCTTGCGTCAACAGTACGGACAATTCCGACGGTACTGTAAATCTAAAAATCTAATTTAGGAATTAACTTTTATAAATATTTACTATTTAAAATAATTTACCTCATTATGATTATTTGTTCAATTTAAAAATTTTATAATCCAATATCGAATTAATAATAATTCGAGCAAAAATTAAAAAATTCAGAGTTATGTGGCCACAACGCTGAAATAATAGCTATATAATATATATGTTGAGAACACAATCTAGACTGGTAGAGCCACCTCCAGGTATGTAGCGCGATTAATCACTTACCGCATCTAGCTACACTCGAATCTTCTGAAGTCATTAAAAAGTATTTCGAAGTATATAGGAGTATCCAATATGTATAGTTGTCAACCTTTCTATTTATTCCCATAAATTTTACATGAGAAATATAAAAGGCCCGGTGATATGTATTAATATCAACTGATTTGGATCAAATTTGTGAACTTCTCTGCTGGTAATGCCATTAATTGAGGGGAACTACCTTCTAGTCAAAACTTGCTTTCTTCCATCAACCAAGTGACATGTACCAGTTGTACAGAACACCAAACACCGCACAAGACGCGTTCATAATCTTAATTTCTATTAATTGTCTATTAAGTAGTGTTACTTATTTAAATCTTGAAAATTGACGTTATAAACGTTCGCTGGCAGAAATATAACACTTCTGATGTTAATGTTAATACTTACAGAATGACAAATTGATATTTTGATAGTTTAAACAATATCACATCACGTAATTATAATAATTAAACGTAATTCAAGTCTAAAATACGTAAAATCTCGTAAATAATTTAGGCATCACCACTGGGATAAAAGCGACCCTTTTAATAGTTTACAAGTGCTTAGGTGGTAACACGTATCATAAGTTTTGTTGATAAGTGATCAGTAATTTATATTTTTGTTTATAAAGGTTACTTTCAGGCGCGTAGCCAGAAATCGTGTACCTTTCTTCAACGCCTGGAAAACAAAGGACAAGCAGGGGGCAGTTGCCCCCTTTGTTTATATCGTAGCTATCACTATTTTTATTCAAAATGACTTGTTCTTCTTTTTGCATATTTTTATAGGTAATTTGGCAAATACTTTCAATAAAACAGAAGCTAAGCATTATATTTTGCAAAGTTCAAATCTTTTGATTTTCATAAAGAGCTACAGGTCGCCTTTACCCCATGGTGTGGGATAAAGCCGACGAAGTACATCTTGTTAGAAATAATTAATTTATGAAAATTTTGTTTTATTTATTTGATTAATACATAAAGAAATATGATATGTAATAATGTAGGACTAGAATGAAAAAAAGTAGATCATTTGCGTATCTTATTAACTTTTGAAAAATCATTGACTATTATCTGTTCGGCTTCGCCCCGGTTTAACCCACTCCTTTCATAGAGTAAGCTTGAACATCTGTGAACATAACGACAGCATCACATCAGTGAATTTGTGTTTGCATCAGAAGTGAAAGAACGTGTTGTGAGTAGTTTCAACGCTTTAAGAGCGGTGATTTTGATGCCGAGGATAGACATGGCGACAGAAGAGAAAAAATTTTCGAAGATTCCGAACTGAAGGCATTACTTGCTGAAGACTCGTACTAAACGCAAGAAGAATTAGCAGAATCATTGGGAGTCACCCGACAATAAATTTCGAAACGCCTCAAAGCCATGGGAATGATTCAGAAGCAAGGAAATTGAGTTCCTTACGAATTTAAACCAAGAGACGTTGAACGCTGTTTCTTTGCTTGTGAACAGCTTCTTCAAAGACAAAATCGGAATGGATTTTTACATTGCATTGTAACCGGTGACAAAAAATCATGGGGAATGCTCGGACATGCCTCCACATCGACGCCCAGACCGAATATTCACTGTGCCAAGGTTATGCTCTGCATTTGGTGGGACCATCTCGTTGTGGTGTATTATGAACTGTTGAAACCGAGTGAAACCATCACAGGGGTAGAGTTTTTAGTCGGTTATATTACTTCGAAAACGGTAACGAGAATGAGAATATAACCGAGACTTAAATTCTCTAAGAATTTATGAGAACTTATGATTTTAGAGATTTTTATGACAAGGGAGATAATTATTGATTAATTAACCGATAATGAGTAATAAACGGTTTTTTGTACTTCTATTACTTCTTAATGAGCTTTACACAAGTTGTACATAAAAAAACTGTCACAAATGTATGCAGAGCATAGGTTATGTTAAAGACTAACATAACCTTTAAAGTGACGTTTATTATAAGATGAATTTTGTGGCTTTAGTTAACTAGTAAGCTGTTGTTTTGCATATTTTACATTCCTAAATATGCTAAGGCATATTTAGGCTAATAAATGACTAAAATTTAACCATTTAAATAATGTAAGCAATAACAATTTTTCGAAAAATCATAAATTCTTAAATTTTCTTAAATTCTTTTAAATTCTTATAAATTCTGTCATATTCTCGGTCATATAACCTGGATTTAAGTTCTCGAGAATTTAATAACTCTACACAGGGAATCGGTATCGAACGCAATTGATGCGTTTGAGCCGAGAATTGAAGGAGAAACTACCACAGTACCAAGAGAGACACGATAAAGTTATCCTGCAACATGACAATGCTGGGCCACATGTCGCAAAACCCGTCAAGACATACTTGGAAACCCTAAAATGGAAAGTCTTACCCCACCCGCCGTACTCTTCAGACATTGCTCCTTCCGACTACCATTTGTTCCGATCGATGGCACATGGCCTAGCTGAGCAGCATTTCCATTCTTATGAAGAAGTCAAAAAATGGATCGATTAGTGTATCCCCTCAAAAGACGCATCGTTTTTTCGACATGGTATCCGACAATTTCCTGAAAGATGGCACATTACGGACAGTACTTTGAATCATAAATAGGTAATCACTTTTTAATAATAAAGCCTCAAATTTTGAGAAAAAACGACAGAAGCAAAGTTGCGCACCTAAAACTTTTTTGTTACTCTTCAACTCTATCTTTAAATGGATTCAAAATATGGAACTATTCCCTGTAAAATATATTGAATATATATTTTAACATACTACAGCATTATTAGTAAGAATTACCAGAGAATCATCTTCAATTCTAATAGTTCCCGTTCTGGAACATCGTGCACCATTGCTTCCATCCAATGTGGCATGACGTAGTCCCAAATTTCGGATGTAATAACCTCATAAGGTACTAAACAAAAAAGCCTGTTTAAGCCATCTTTTAAATGTGACGTCCTGGAAGCCAACGTCTCCCTGAAACAGTTTTTTATACTTATATGGATTCTATGTCAATTCACATTGGCACATTCTACAGTCGACTCCCGTATATTGAACATTAACTTGGATCGAAAAACAAAAAAATTGAACACTTCATAAACCACTCCCCTTGCGCATGGCAAGAAAATATTGCAGTAACTTATACTCGAAATTTATGTATTTTATGAATATCACCCAAATTTCATTTGCCATAATAACCATTTGACCAAAATTCATTTTACCGATTCAAAATTTGCTCTAATATTTATACACCCGAATTATTATTGGATCTAACCTCCGTTTATCCGAATTAAAATTCTCTTTAATTCCTATAAATACGATTTTTCATTTACTCTAATTATCAACTGCACTAATATTAATTTTTTTCTAATTTCTGTTTGCCCGCAATAGTATTTAACCTGCTTTCTATTTGAACGACATTCCATTGTTCGTAAAGTCTATTTTTCCGAAATATAGTTTGACCGAATTTACAAATTCTTGAAATAAAATTTTTTCTAATTTCTATTCGGCCAAATATTTATTTTACCTAATTTTCTTTTATCAATTCAATTTTGAATCGCGCGCCACGTTACAGCCAATGGCATAATTTCTCCAACACACACTGCGCGCCTTGGAGGCCAACTTTGAGATCATTGTGCAAATATCGGAAACTCAGGTTGAAAACTGACAAGTAGTAAAGTTAGGACAAATAATAATTCTGTTACACGGAAATTCTCGCTTTCGATAATTCTGGTAACTGAAATTTAGGTAAAATTACGTTTCGGTCGAAGAGAAGTTATACCAAATGTCAATTCGTGCAAACGTAAATTAGGTTCTATTATTATTCGGTTAAACAGAGGTTAGGCCAAATGTAAATTAGAATAAGCGGAAATTATGTTAAATACTAATTCGGACAGTTTAACTTTTAATTACATGAAAATTCGGGAAAACGTTAATTAGGTTGAACGATAGTTAGGGAACGTAGAAATGAGGGCAAATTTTAATTCTGGAAAATGAAAATTACACTCAACGATAATTCTGTTTCATAGAAATTAAAACAGGTTTTAATTCGGAGAAAGGAAATTTATGTTAGACGATAATTCGGTAAATAATAAATTTGATGAAATGGGAATTAGGATAAAAGAAAATTAGGTAAAATGAATATTTGGCCGAACAGAAATTAGAGAAAATTTTATTTCGAGAATTTGTAAATTTGATCAAACTATGTTTCGGAAAAATAGACTTTAGGAACAATGGAATGTTCTTCAAATAGAAAGCAGGTTAAATACTATTGCGGGCAATCAGAAATTAGAAAAAATTGATTCGGTCCAATAATAATTCGGGTGTATAAATATTAGAGCAAATTTTGATTCGGTGAAATGAATTTCAGTCAAATGGTTATTATGTCAAATGAAATTTGAATGATATTCATGCGCCTCATATACATGAAGTAGGTACAGCACTGATAACTGGTGTGCGCGCTTCCAAAACAAAAAGGCGAAGTGTACAAAATTTGAAAGAGACCCATGGTGAAGGATGTATCAAAATATGAATTGTTCAATGTGGTAAATGTTCAATTTACGGGAGTCGACTGCAATGATAACCTACTATGTTGAAATTAAATTACGCTTATATATAAAATTAAGGCACCAGTTAGAATAAATATAAAGCACTTTAAAGAAGAATAGCTTGCGGAAAAATGAGCAATAAATAGGGAAAATCATGCGCACATCAAATCATCTGTTACGGTCTGAGCTAAGGGTAGATGTTATAGTAAAATAGGCTAAGGGTGGATGAGTTTGCTGATTATGTCATGGTGGTAAGGTCTGATTTTATTTTTATTGTGGGTACGTTGCCACTAACAATCCTATGGGGATTGTGTTATTGAAATAAAATATTGAGATGTTGACAATAGACAATTTATTAAAAAATTAAATATTTAAATGAGTACAAAAATTTGATACATAAAAACTTACGATTCTTCTCGGCTGAGAAAGCAAGAGAAGAAATAGGGGTTGTCGCTTGCTGCTGTATCAATCGAAGCACAACGGCAAAATCCTTACGCAGAGTTAAATTATTAAGGTAAGGGCTAACACTTTCAATACCACTTTACTTATTGGCTAAGCGATACACGAACCGTAACAGAGATCGAATCCACTCGTAAGTTCTTTTTCGAATGTTAACACAGCGGAATTTTATTCGGAACCGACTTATTTGACAACCGTACTAGCATTTACACGAAGGGACTTTGTTCAATTTTGCAGAACTTTAACCGACGCGATCCTCAATGCTTTAAAGGGCGGCTTGCCTGGTCAAAATTACTCGATTAGGAGTGAAATTATTAGTATTAAACTGTCGACCCTTAGGAATTATCCTAAAACTACTAGCGCTTCAAAGAATTTGACAGTCAAGGTTCAAGTGATTTGGCCTCCAGGCTTGAGCCATTCTGGCAGTATTTTTGAACGACGCTTTACGCGTTGAAATTCAAGGTACAGTCTTACGGATTCATGTACTTCCAAACCTCGCTAAACTGTCGAGCACGATGTAAATCTCTTTTTCATTGATTTTTATACGGTTTTACAGCATTTTTCAACGAACGCTTTATGAGAATTCAAATAGCCGTGTGACCATTTGAACAATTTTGTAAGAGTAACTCCTTAGCGATAGCTTCAGAACAAATTGAACAGATGTCTTTACCACTTTGGTTACAAGATATACAAGAAAAAGTATTTTTTCAGTGAGCAAAAGACTTTGAAGCTCCACAGCCTGATAAAAACGAACAGTTGTAATTAATAGCACCCGAAGCTTGAACAGGTTGTAGAGACTGAGAAACATTCTATACATAATTAAACTAACTAAAAATGCATTTCTTTGACAACACTTCTTTGAATTAAAGTAGTTTATTACATAATTGAATTAAATATTACTGTATAACAAAAAACTCAAGCATAGACTCAAATAAATTATTCCTTTACATGACACTTCTTTAATACAAATACATATTTCTTTGCTTGTAAATCTGAATTATTTTAAGTCAATGAAATGGTTTCTTGGAAACTAGGAGCCTAGATTTCGTGAATCTCACTTTTACGTTCGAAGAAATATTTCTTAAGTTAAGTGAATGTAAAACATATATATATATATGAGAGTTCTAAAAGAATATAAATCTATGTTTGAAAATTAATTTAATTTAATTACAATTGTCTAAATGTTGATAACAGTGTAAACGTGAGAGAGCGAGCGGATGTTTTGAGTGTGAGAGAGTAAGCGTGTTTAATCTAAGTCGGTACCTGTAAGCAGAGTGAGCGAGACATTTAGTGACATCATAACACAAGTCACGTATCACCGGCCGTCGAGACGGGCGCTGCCTCCTGAATCCTTCTCTCTCTAAGCGATATGCGGTACGGTTCGGATGAGAGAGAAAGGAGTGGGAGATTATGATTTGTCCTTTTGACTTCTTACGATGATGTTCCCCAGGTACGGTTTAGATATGAATACCCCAGGGTGGGTTGACTATAAAATCAACACACCCTTTACCTCCAAGGTTGGCCATGGGGGTGCCCGCTGGTCAAACGTAGAGTGGGTCTTTCACGATGACACATAGCGGGAGACAGGAGTGAACCAGGAGTAGGCCAGGTTTTGGGATGGCGTACTCTCTTCGTCTGTTAACTGGCCATGAGGATGCCCGCTGGTCAAGTATCAGATGGTTTCATATTTTGAGGATGGTAAGATCGGATGTTTAGTTCCTCAGGTTCTGGAAGTAATCCCCAGGTTGACACAGGATAGGTCGGTGAAAGCCGACGTGAGGGTACCTGCCAGTCGTACACCTAGTGAATCTTCCTGAAGAAGACGTGCAGGTTACGTCACGGTCGCACTGCTATGGTGGTAACCCGCTAGCAGAGAGACCAGATGAGTTTCACTGAGTGCAGACTAGCTGCTCCTCAGCGAACTGATTGAAAACGCGTCGATTCATTGAAACTGAAGTTTCAAACGTTTACGTAAACGAAAAATTTTTTTTGTAAAAAGCTCGAGACATAAAATCTAATTGCATGAAATGGTTCCAAGTGATGTATAAAGAAGCCCAAAAAAGTTTCATCGACCTAACCCTCCAGGTTCACCCCCAAAATCAACCCCTAAGTACAAAAGAAATGCTTGTAATTCCCCTAACTTCGGGACATAAAATTTTATCGTCTAAAATGACTTCACTAAATTGCCGAAGAGGCCCAAAAAAGTTTCATCGACCTAACCCTCCAGGTTCACCCCCAAAATCAACCCCTAAGTACAATAAAAATCATTGTAACTTCCCTAACTTGGGGACATAAAATTTTATCATCTTAAATGGCTCCACTTAACTGCCAAAGAGGCCCAAAAAAGTTTCATCGACCTAACCCCCCAGGTTCACCCCCAAAATCAACCCCTTAGTACTAAAAAAATCATTAAAAATCTCCTAACTTCGGGACATAAAATTTTATCGTCTTAAATGGCTCCACGTAATTGCCGAAAAGGCCCAAAAAAGTGTAATCCACCTATCCCTCCAGGTTTACCCCCAAAATCGACCCCTAAGCACTAAAAAAATCATTAAAAATCCCCTAATTTCGAGACATAAAATTTTATCGCCTTAAATGGGTCCATTTAATTGGCACAGAAGCCTAAAAAAGTTTCATCCACCTAACCCTCCAGGTTTATCCCCAAAATCAACCCCTAAGCACTAAAAAAAAAATTAAAAATCCCCTAACTTCAAGACATAGAATTTTATGATCTGAAATGGCTCCACTTAACTGCCGAAGAGGCCCAAAAAACTTTTATCCACTTAACCCTTCAAGTTTACCCCCAAAATAAACCCCTAAGTACTATAAAAATCACTATAATTACTCTAAATTCAAGACATAAAATCAAAATATATCTGAGTATATTACTGAAAATAGGCAATGAAATGAAAAATAGCTTTAATATTTATTACAGTGTTTTCACAACAATAATATTAATATTTATAATAATGATAATATTTATATAATTTTGTTTCTGAATTAATTTCGTAGAGATGTAAAATTTTCGGTCATATCAAATTATGTATATTATTTTCGAGAATAGTCAAAATTATGTGTCTTCATATCGTGAGATTTTTTGGCCCCAACCACGTTTCCCTGTGGAAGCGAAATGCAATCCCATGCAAACGAGGTGTGTCGGTGAGAAGTTAATGCTACACGCTGCATATACATCCCGAAAATGCACGAAGTACCAGCCGAACTCGTCCAATCTGACGAGTGACCTTCGGTGGCTTTTCGACTAATATGAGTTTCGAGAGCTGATATTCTATTTTACGAAACCCAACTCGACTAGCGCGCGGAGATGATTCCTACTTTTTAAAATTTGCCGCGTTATAGCGTCGCTGACCAATAAGCGTTTCGAGATATTTCGACTTCAATAAGTTAACAACTTATAAAGAAAGTCTTCTGCTAAGCTGGTAGTATAAGTACCTGTAATGATGCCTATAATCAAATGAAAGATATTCGTTGATCAAATCAAATATAATGAATGTAATAAAGGTTTAAAATATTTATTGATTATGTTTTTCAGGAATTCTTATGAAACATTTTAGATTTAGATGATTCGATTCTGTGGGAAATATATTTTAATAAATTAGATGTTTATAAAGATGAAATATATTTAATACGTATGTCAGAATTTGAGATTCTAAGATAAAAGAATTTGAGTTCTTAAGATAAAAGCGCCAAATATATTAACTTGGCGGCATATATATATATATATATATATGAGCAAATCTCTAAAAATTTTTAAATTTGCTTTGAAAAAAAATTTTATATTTTTAGGGCACAGTTTTTAAAACCTTTTTAAAATAAACTTCATATTTATCTTGAATTTAAAATTTAAAAAAATTATTTTAATAGGATAAAAGCATTAGATGTTAACAGGAAAGTATACCAACTCTTTTTCAGTAAAAAAAACAGGAAGAAAATTATAATTATAACAATACTAATTAGTATATTTATAATTATAGGTTAATATTAAATTAAAACCTATATATAGGTTTCTAAATATCTCAAAAAAATTATGTAGATGCTTTGACATTTTAACTGTAAATACGTAAAAATTACATTTCAATATATTGGTAACAACTAACGTAAAGTGCAATTAAAGACTACAATGTCGATAAGAGGAGAGAGGGGATGATTCACTAAACACCACTGAACGCGGCGATCGAGCAAAAGAATCAATTTACAACGCTATAATCAACTTGTCGTTTTTCTGTCAATAATTAACGAATCGAGTTGATTTTTGCGTAGAAATATTCTCTAAGTTTGTGCGCTTCTCACAGATATAGTCGTTTGGTCAAATTATTCATATAATTTATATAATTTACTTAACGACTATATCTGTGAGAACCGCACAAGCTTAGAGAATATTTCTACGTCAAAATCAACTCAATTCGTTAATTATTAACAGAAAAATGACAAGTTGATTATTGCGTCGTAAATTGATTCTTTTCCTCGATCGTCGCGTTCAGTGGCGTTTAGTGCATCATCCCCTCTCTCCGGCCTACTGTGCTCAGTCGGGTCGAGCGTAGAGACAGTTCTGCAATCCGGTGCCTCAATTGTTATTAATATATTAAAATATAATTTTCACGTATTTATAGTCAAAATATCAACGCATCTACATGATTTGTTTCATATTTTTTACATTATTTAGTTTTTGTATATGTCGTTTTCGAAAGCATGCTACGTCAGGGTTACGCGACAAAACCCTGGTTTTCATCTTTTCGCCAAGGCTATTTTCTAAACCAATTTTTTTACAGAAACAAATGTGGACTTATCTTATGCGCATTAAATAAAGCTGAATCAAGAAATAAATGATTTGATTTATTAAAATGACAATAATACTTTAGTCTCTCTATGTTTACTTTAGTGGCATTTTGGAACGCGAGTATGAGTTAGCGAGTAACCGTCCGCTTCGTCCTTCTTCGACCTTCAAGCGCAAATCGCTAGATGCAAAACATTTATGTTTATGTTTTCTCTCACTTTTCAGAAGTATGTCTCTTTTCTTCTAGTATATTATTCCCTTTTATGAAAAGAAACCTCTTTCTTTTTTAGAAGTGATCGTATGCAGATGCAAATTACAGTCCCTCTTCAAAGTTCAATCTAGTTGTGAAAATTTATATCTTAGTATATATTTTTAGTTGTGTTTTTTACTTAGTTATTGTGTTCTTTCTTTTATTTTAATATATATAATTTTAGTTGCGTTATTTACTTAGTTAGTGTGTTCTTCCTTTTATTTTAATATAAACACTTGTTAAGACTTTTACAAGTCTGAAGTGAAATTTTGAAATATCACTTTTGATATCATCACTCGCAAAAATGTCGTGTGAAAAGCGATATTTAGTGGCAATAAATAAAATTATTGCAGAAAATGCTACTTCCCCCGGTGACTTGAAACTGTCGGCCAAACTGCTTCGAAAGGTAAGTGATCTTGAATATTGCTTTACTTATTTTTATAATTTTAAAGAAAATGGTAAACACTCTATTAAACCGATTTATGGCGTCAAAAATGTGCCCTGAGGTGAAATCAGAGGGAAAATAATAGAGTACTGTAATTATTATTTTATAAAACCATATTTCCGACACCTTTCATTTCAAGTAAAAAATGTATTTAATTTAAATTATATAGAATGTGAGAAATTGCTTGTGATAAATTTCAAAAATCTAAATTTAAAATATTTTCTATTTCTATAAACTTCAAATCCCGAAGTGAGTATAATTTTAAGAATATAAAATTAATTCAAAGAAATATAACGAAATATTTTAAAAGATTTAAATAAATTTTGAAATTTTGAAATAACAAATTTTTTGTGACATCTTCCGATTATTTTACTTAAGACTTGTATATGATTCTTTAGAGTAAATTTGTTTTTGTAAATATGTTAGTTCTAATTTTTTATGAAATTCGTTGAAATGCTATAAATTCTCTTATATTTTAACTCGTATTATCTTTCCGGTTTTATTATACAGAACAAGCCCGAACGCGCGAGGAGCTGATACCTATTTTTTTTTAATTTTCCCGCGGAATCAGTCCATGCTTTTCAAGATATTTCGATATTCAATTTGTATGATATTTTTAGAATAGGACTGAATAAATTCAAGTTTTTGCATTCTTATCACAAAATGTATTATTTTAATTTCTCATTGAGTGACAATATCAGAACATGAATTTTTAAAACAATTTTTACATATTTGTCACCTTAAAAAAAGAAAAAAAAATTGTAAACGAAATTTAAAAAATGAATTTTTTAAAATTAGAATCTATTATATCGGGATATATTTTAATATTTTTCAACTGGCGTCAATTTTTTTATTTTGGAAAAAGATGTTATCGAAAATAATTTCGATTATATACATTAGGGAAATTGAAATTTCGGTAATTTAAATTTCATTAATAAACATTTTCGGTAATATTTTTCTTATTCGGGAATTTGCATTTTCGTTAATTATTTTATCGGTATTTTAGCCGATAAAACATAAATAAAAAATAATAAATAATAAATAAAGAAGAAATGACAATAATAAATAAATAATCATTAAAATATAAATAAACTAAAAAATAAAAATAAAATAAAAAAATAATATACACTAACGTCGGATATTGTCCGTACGATTGGCGCAAGCACTATTAAAAATCACACTGCTGGCTTTGAACTACGATAACTCGGTAAAAAAAAAGAGATATAATATTTAAAAAAAAACAGTTGGAAAGCTTATGAAATTCCACGTCTAGTGGTACCAACCAGATTTTTTTTGACCTTCTGAAAAGAATACAGCACGTGAGAAGTTTTAAAAAAAAATTCAAGATTTTCTGAAATTTTGTACCTCGACTTCAACTTTTTCCTGGCCGTAGGAAAATTATTGCAAAAATTTGAAGATTTTACGACATTGAGCCTAAAACTTTATTTTTAATTTAAGCCAAAGAAACTTAAAAAATCTTCATTGGTTCTCGAGATACGATTGAAAATGTTGAATCGTATTTGAGTTAAGTTTTAATCGACGGTCACAGCTCTCGGCCGATCTGCTGCTCGCCTCCTTCAAATACGATTGAACATTTTCAATCTTATCTTGAGAAATAATGAAGATTTTTTAAGTTTCTTTGACTTGAATTAAAGATAAAGTTTTAGGCTCTATGTCGTATAATATTCAAATTTTTGCAACAATTTTCCTACGGCCAGGAAAATGTTGAAGTCGAGGTACAAAATTTGAGAAAAACTTGAATTTTTTTTTAAAACTTCTCACGTGCTGTATTCTTTTCAGAAGGTCAAAAAAAATCTGGTTGGCACCACTAGACGTGGAATTTCATAAGGTTTCCAACTGTTTTTTTGTAAATATTATATCTGTTTTTTTCACCGAGTTATCGTAGTTCAAAGAAGAAGTGATTTGTAATAGTGCTTTTCGACGGTCGTGCAAAATATAAATAATAAAAAATAATAAATTGTAACGGTGGTACACCGCTATGCCTAAATATACGCATCCATAACGACGCAGTGTCGGCACGGCAGAAAGCGCGCAGGTATCGATTACCTGTGCATAGTTAAGTTATGCAATGTGATAGGGCCCAAATTACGCTAGGCTCGCATGCCAAAAGGGTCTCTCGTCAACGAGACAAAATTGTAAGGGGATATAAAGCGCACGAGCTTTCCACTCGTTGTTCAGTGCCAGACTACAAGTTATACTTATCAGGGGTAGCAGCCGCAATAGTCCGACAGGTAGTATCTGTTCTATATAAAAAATTATGTACGCCACTCCAGGCTGTGATTTTCTATATTTTCGAAACGTAAGGTTAGTGCACGCTCCTCCAGGCTGCTGACTTCATTTTTCGGGTATTTTTTCTTTCTGATCATTTGGCTGGACCTCTATGTACGCTATTCCAGGCTGTGGAGATTCAGCAAGCATTTTTTCTTGTATTTTTAATTTATTTTCTTTGCTAATTCTTGGATCTCTATGCACGCCACTCCAGGCTGTGGAGATCCAACAATTATTTAACATTTTTGCTTGGGGTTTCGCTGTATTAATAACTGGATCTCTACGCACGCTGTTCCAGGCTGTGGGGACCCAGTGGGAGTTTTTACGGTTTTAGTAATAGCCTATAACATTGTAAGAGGGCTTTCCGCGAGTACTGACCGGTCGAATTTAAATTAATCTATCGCGATGTCTCAAGAGTAAATTTAGCACGGATTTAAACGGTTGAAATTAATTTAAAATTGCGTTTCTCTCTCTCGTGAAAATGGAAAAATAGAATGTAAATTCTTGCGTATAAATAAATAAACTGTTAGTGCGTTAAACTCAAGCAGGGCCATGAGAGTTTTGTTTTATTTTAATAAATTTGTTGTCGAGCTAGCCGATTGTAATTAACTAAAGTTCGCATTACAAACAATGAAATTTTGTCTTTCTGGAAGACTGTCATCTACACGTAAAGCGAGGAAATGAAATAGTTTATATAGAATCAGGATTATTTGAAGCAACACATATTGCATTATATAGAGTCTTTCCGCTTTCGTGAGATGATAAGTCTTTCGACTTGTATTCACTTTGGTTCTCTTTACTGAATAAATTTGTTTTTATTTTGGCTAATTCAAATGATTTGTGTTATTGCCTCTCTTGAGAACACGTCCTACGACCGGTGATTACTGGTTCTTAGCCTATAAGAGGACATAAGCATTTCTTCCATAATTAAAAATAAGATTAAATCAGAGCAAGATTGTTTATTTATATAATCTAACGTAAATTGTTAATACAAGGACCAGTTCTCATTACAAAATAAAATATTAGTTTAGTTTATTCTCTACCTCTATAAATAAATAATTTTTTTTCTCTTTCTATTTTTATTTAGATCGCTTTGGAACTGAGAGAGGCTAACAATAATAAATTCCAGGTAAAGATCCGCAAAATGTGGCAGAAAAATATCGCAGCTCTTCGAGTAATTCCTGAACAAAACTTGAAAACGATGAAGGAAGAAAAGATAACGGAAAAAATGGCAGTAAAGGAGAGTGTGTCAACTCTAGAAGAAAAAAGAGTGCAAGACTTACTATTACCAAAACAACTGCGAGTTGTTTCAATTATAGGCGATGGCAATTGTCTGTTTAGAAGCTTATCATATGCGTGGTATGGAATGCAAGAATATCATGCGGAAATAAGAGAGCAGGTGATAACTTATGTAGTGGACAATTGGGATAATGTCGTGGATCAACTAAATGCAATGTCAGTAGAGATGACATTTAAGAATGCAGACCATTACAAAAACGTGATGGGGAAAGATAAAGAGCAAGGAACTGATTTCGAAATCGCTATGTTCTCATTGCTGTATGAGGCGAAAGTTACTATATACACATACGATCAAGAAAATCAGTATAAATTATGCGGAGAGTTTATTCCACCCGAAGAATACTCTACGATGGATAAGGATAAGGATTTAATGATTTTGTTCAGCGGAAACGAAAGAGCTGGACACTTCGAAACTTTATTAAACGAAAATAAAGTGGACAGCTATAAACAAACTTGGGATAACCATAAAAAATAAGAGAACAGGTTTTTGAGAAAATACAAGTAAATGATCTTCAGATGAAAAGAAATTTTTCTTTTATTCAAAAAGAAAACTCTTTCATCAAAGAATCAGTGATTGAAAAAGAAGAAGCACCGAAAAGACAAGAAACCGCAGAAATGAAGGAATTGACAAATGTGGAAACACCTGATTCTGCTGAATTTTATATCCATAATAACTGTGGATATAATAATTCAACAACGGATTTCCACAACGGTGGTGACAAAGAAGAACGTACAGAATCAGAGATTGAAAAAGAAGAAGAAGAAGCACCGAAAAGGCGAGAAACCGCAGAAATGGATGAATTGACAAATTTGGAATCACCGGATTCTGCTGAATTTTATGTCCACGACAGCGGTGGATATAATGATTTAATAATGGATTTCAACAACGGTTGTGACAACGAAGAAGGTACTGAAGGTGAGTCAGAAATTGAAAAAGAAGAAGAAACACCGAAAAGGCAAGAAACCGCAGAAATAAACGAATTGACAAATGTGGAAACACCTGATTCTGCTGAATTTTATATCCATAATAACTGTGGATATAATAATTCAACAACGGATTTCCACAACGGTGGTGACAAAGAAGAACGTACAGAATCAGAGATTGAAAAAGAAGAAGAAGAAGCACCGAAAAGGCGAGAAACCGCAGAAATGGATGAATTGACAAATTTGGAATCACCGGATTCTGCTGAATTTTATGTCCACGACAGCGGTGGATATAATGATTTAATAATGGATTTCAACAACGGTTGTGACAACGAAGAAGGTACTGAAGGTGAGTCAGAAATTGAAAAAGAAGAAGAAACACCGAAAAGGCAAGAAACCGCAGAAATAAACGAATTGACAAATGTGGAAACACCTGATTCTGCTGAATTTTATATCCATAATAACTGTGGATATAATAATTCAACAACGGATTTCCACAACGGTGGTGACAAAGAAGAACGTACAGAATCAGAGATTGAAAAAGAAGAAGAAGAAGCACCGAAAAGGCGAGAAACCGCAGAAATGGATGAATTGACAAATTTGGAATCACCGGATTCTGCTGAATTTTATGTCCACGACAGCGGTGGATATAATGATTTAATAATGGATTTCAACAACGGTTGTGACAACGAAGAAGGTACTGAAGGTGAGTCAGAAATTGAAAAAGAAGAAGAAACACCGAAAAGGCAAGAAACCGCAGAAATAAACGAATTGACAAATGTGGAAACACCTGATTCTGCTGAATTTTATATCCACAATAGCGGTGGACATAATAATTCAATAACGGATTTCAACAAGGGCGGTGACAACGGAGAAGGTGCTGAAGTAGTCTCTATCTTTGAATTTAGAGAAGAAGAGGAAATAAAAAAATATAGGTCTTTGAAAGATGTAATTAATGAGAACAGTCTGCAAGAATATGTGAATGTTGAAGCACCTCAAAATTTCAGATGCAGTGACATCCGTAAGTCCTCCGAATGTGCCGAATTCTTGACCTATAAAGGGGGTGAAAACGAAGAAAGCGATGAAGAACACGCGACGGATGTTGATGAAGAACACGCGACGGATTTTGATGAAGAATTTAATGACAGAGGGTTGAGTGTAAATGAAGAAAAAAAAATGGAGGAAAATAAACAGGAGGGAAAAGTGCAAATCAGTAAAACGGACAAAAAATATTGTGAACATATATCAACCTTAAATGTTCCCGTGTCAGTGTGGCAAAATGTGCAAACCTATGCTTTTGAACCGGAATACATTTGAGCTGTGATTAGAAACATTTTTCTTAAACAGTTAGAATGTCCATGTTGGCTTCAATTTCAGAATATCCGAAAAAATAGCAAGCGCGCGTGAAATAAAATAGTGGGTTATGCAAAATGTGCGCGAACTGAGTTGCACACACAATTTTTCAGGTTTGAAATAGTCAATTTAGAAGAATCCGTCACAACACTGATTATCACGACTACTTCGAAACTCCTTTCGAAACATGACGAAAGTGATCATATGAAGTTTCAACAAATCCGTGTCAAAGATCGCGATAAATTAAAGAAAATATTAAAACATCGTTCTGCTAGAGATTTCCAGCTAGAAATAATAAAAGAGGTAGACACGGAAATGTGGAACAATGGGCATCCACAAAATGTGATGACAGTTCATACTGTGTACAAAATTTCCTCTGAAGACATTGAGGAAAATAGGTTAAAGGTGCAGAGTAAGGACCTACAAGATCTCATCCAATTGTGGGTTGAAGAACACCAGCTAAAAGACCCGTACCTCAGAAATGTCGGTTTACCACCAAGAGCAACGATGTATACTGAGGAGCAGCTTGAGTTGGTGCGTTCCGACGTTGAAACTAGTGATAGAAGAGGCTTAATTGCACATATGGTTGCGACAGGTGTAATTATGCGAAAACCATCAACGGTTAAATGTAAAAAGCTCTTCTATTATTGCATTGTATGTCGACTTTTCGAGTCAGTTATACCCGTAGCTGAACTATTAACATCACAACACGATGCAGAATCGTTATCGATTTTTCTGCTACAAGTAAAAAACTTTATAATAAAGCGTACCAACGTGTGGCCATTCTTTAATGGAATAGTTGTGGATTGGTCTTGGCCATCAATACACGCAATTATGTTAATGTGGAATAATATGTCAATAATTGACTATTTAAATGTAGCATATGACTATGTTTTAAATAAAAATATTCCAACAGGCTTAACATACCTATTAACATGCATTGCACATTTTCTTCATAGAATTGCCACTACAATAAAAAAAAAAATATCCTAATGCCATGCCTTTCAAAAACTTTTTACTGGATGGAGTTAGCCTAATATTTTTATGTCGTGACATATCTGACCTGGACAAATTGTTCCATGATTTTGTCACTATTTTATTAACGAAGGACAAGAGAAAAGCAGAATATGCTTTAACTCTTTTTAATGATTGCAAAACGGAAGCCAAGCTAACGGAGATTAAGGAGTTAAACGTGGACATTAAATTGATTGAAGAACTTTTGAATGAAATAGACGTTGAAAAAGAATACGATGCACTTTACAACAGCAGTAAAGCAGTTTACGGGAATTCCAAATTTTACAAAAGGTTCTACGTGAAGTTAGTCAACATTGAAAACAATTTAGAAGAAGAAGAGAAATTAATGGATGACATTACAAATGGATTTTATGCACCAGATTTTGCAGAATATTTTTTAATAGAATTCATGTCCTACATCCCAATATGTGGTTCACTTATGCTTGATCTAGTTGACGAAAAGGTTTCACTTGTAAGCAATGCTTACGTAGAAAGCCACAATAAAAATATTAAAGTCCAGGTATTCCACAATCAAAAAAAATAATTCAATGGGTGAAACAGTCCGCAAATTGAAAAATTATGTGCAGCTGTTAATCCATGAAGCCAATTTGGGACGTAGTGCTCACACAAAATCGCGAGTGCATAAAGAGCAGAAACCTAGGTATCCTGATACTGTTTCGAATCCATTTGTTGAAGACGTTTGGAAAAGGGGAAGGAAATAAATAAAAAGAGAGAAGGTCACTTAAAAGGACTTGAAATTAAATGAATAATAGAAAAAGTAATCGAATCAAAATATAAGAAAAAAGAAGAATCGAAAAAAGAAGAGGAAGAAGATAATTTGAAAAAAAGAAAATTTCAAAAAGTTTGACCGTCAGGAAAAAAGAGGAAAAAAATACAGCGGATAAAAGACATTGATTTAAAAAAGAAGAAAATTGAGAAAATTAAGCATACTAAGAGAAGAAAGGTCTATAATAACCAAAAGGTTGAAAATAGAATTTCTTCCGAAGACGAAATTAATGAAAATCTTGGCAGTGAAGAGCTTTCGCATGTAAGCTATTCTTACCTAGAAAATGGGTTAATAAATAGCATTACATACTATTCGCAATCAAGATCCAATAAGATTGTAGTTGCTGAGTATAAGAGCAATGTGGATAGAATATCGTCCAAAACAAAGGAGGTTTTCATAACATGTAACCAATTCCATTCATTAGTGGATAAAGAAGGACTCGTAAATGGGCAAATTATAGACGCCTTTGCAATCATTAATTTAATTAATTGGGATTGTCAAATATCATACATGCCTACTGATGATACACGAACGGCGGTTGGAGATTATTCCGAAAGAAGAAGAAAAAGCAATATTTCATTGTACAATTTGGACGTTTCTCTACAAGAAATAATATACATACCATATGTATTAAACTTCCACTGGCGATTGTTGGTTGTTAATACAAAAGACCAAAGCTTGACCCTAATTGATTCTTACGCAGAAGCTACCGATACAAGCAGAGTTTTTCTAGAATTTAAAAACTTTTCGAAAGCCTGCAAAGAAAATTCAACGTTCGGGAAGTTGAAGAGAATTGGTTGGACCACAAATATATATGAAGGACGTCGACCACACCAACCAATAAACGACAGCTCAAACTGTGGAGTTTATGTAATGCATTACATGGATTGTTTGGGAAAAAACAAAGAAATGAATATGAAATTTGATCCAGAAGAATATAGAAAAAGGACAGCTGGAATATTACTGAGCAGTGCCGAAGACGCTATCTGGAAATGCCTGTACTGCTCTACCTCATGTGAAGAAAAAAGGTACACTACTTACAACGATTGCTTAGGAAAAATGCATATAGATTGCATTTCTTATGGCGAAATTGAAAGCGATGAGGAAAATACATTAAACTGAATTATTGTTACAAGTTTTGGACCCACCCCTGCTTCTTCCCAAAATAAATTGAATAATTTAAAGAATACCAATTCAACTCTCGAATTTAGGGGAATTACCTGGAGGGTTCACCCCCAAAATCAACTCCTAAGTACTAAAAAAATCATTAAAAATCTCCCAACTTCGGGACATAAAATTTTATCGTCTTAAATG
>UCOH01007271.1:0-21717 GCA_900474275.1 Synergus japonicus
TCCATATTCTCTGATCCTGATCAATATCAATAATATCAATAGTCAACCTACAAGTGTACATATATCAAACAGCAAAATCCATAAACCTCATAATCACCATATAGCATATTCATATAATGAGGGTGCCGTCCACATGTGGTGATGTGGGCGCAAAACTTAAAAAAACAGCCAATTGCATAAAAAACTTTTAAATTTCTGTCTCCTCAAAGATTCTCTATCATTGGCTGTTCGTTTCGCGCTTTGAATTTTGCGCCTGCATGGAATTCCACCCGCGTGACCATACCAGCCAAAAGAATTCAGGTTTAGTTCCCGCCTTCATCGTTACGTGACAGCGCTCCGCGCGACAATTCAAATCATATCGAATATTTCCCCCAGTAATTCCGCGCTAGTTTTGTTAAAAAATCTTGGGAAAAAATACCCTACATTTTTCCAAATTACCGTACAAATACCGTACTTTTTTGTAAGGTAATCGTACACCCTACGGCGCTCAAAATTACCGTACAAATACGGTAATTACCCTACGTCTGGCAACACTGGATGAGATAATTAATATCGAATATCGATATTTACAAAGCGATATATCGAAATCAATATCGATATTTTTTGAATATGAAGTTTTATGAATCTATCTATTCTTTGGTTCTTACGTGGAATTGAAAGTGCAAACGAAAAAAAGTTCAATACCTAGTGTCAATACAAGTAAACGTAAGTAGAAATTATACTCTGCATTCATTATTTATCTTTGTATACTTTCTAATAAGTATAATGCGAATATTTCGAAATATATAATTATAGTTGTCCGGCTTAACCTCAAATGCGAGTGTCAGCGTTGAAATCGTGTTTCGAATTATTCAAATTCCCTACCAAAATATCTCTTGTAAAGATGCTATCATTTCTGAAAGGCGAGTGTCTTTTTATATTGAATGTGCGGTAATCGTAGTCAATTTCGGCAGCATGTAGTGTATCTTCATCTCACATTTTCAAGCATTTAATCTCTTTATTTATATCCAGGTTGAATAGACTGATATCTCTGCTGATACCTATTCACGATGGGAAAAAGAAGTGCGTTGAGGAAGCATTTTGTCGCTACAGACAAAAACACTTCCAAGTGCCGTTACTGTGACAAAGAAATAAAAAGCTCAGGAAACACATCAAACATGCAAAACCACATGCAGATTTCGCATTTGTCCATATTGACTGAAGATGAGCCTAATTCTGCCAAGAAACTCAAAGTAAGGACTATTTTATATTAATTTTATTTTATATATTTATTTTATTTTACTCTGAAATAGAAATTTTTTCTACTGGTAAATATATATTTGATTAGTGTAAATAAATTTGATTAGTGTAAGACATCATTTGTTTAAATTTTTTACAGCAGGAAAAAATTAAAACTACACCTGAGAACACAAAAAGCACTTCATCTCCAAACAATTCTAACGCTTCACTGCCGAAATCCCTTCAAACTTCGTCTCAAAACATTCCATTTACACAATCTAAGAAGGATGTTTTTATGAAAAAAGCTCAAGAAAATATTCAAGAGAGTTTTAAAAACATCTCATCTTTCAAAGAAGGTGGTTTGAAACATAAACAACTGACAGAAAAGATTTTGTATATGGTTTGCAAAGATTGCGAGCCTTTATGTATTGTAGAGAGAGGAGAATTCAGATGTGTGATGAAGTATGCTGTTCCCAGTTATAAAATACCAAATAGAAAGGCCTTTTCCAGACTGCTGGACGAAAAATATAAAACAGTATCTTCGGACTATAAAAAATATTTAAAATAAGCTATTGATATAACACTGACTACAGATGCATGGACCGATACACTGAACACGCGTAGTTGACATATTTCTTAGAAGAAATTTTCATTTGGCGTGCTGTGCCCATACACTCAATTTGGTTGCCGAAAAATCGATTAAATCTATTCAAGGACTAACAGAACTGGTACAAAAAGTACGGACCATCGTAACTTGGTTTAAGCACTGCGTAAACGCAAGTGATGATTTAAGGAAAAAAACCGGGTTAAAATTAAAACAAGATGTTTCCACACGTTGGAATTCTAAGTTTTTTATGATCGAACGTTTTATTTTACTACGAGGAGATGTTAACGAAATTGTAAACAAGTACGTCTCCGCTCCCGCAACGGTAACTGCCAAGGAAATTGAAGAACTAAAAGCTATTGCAGAGATACTGCGTCCATTAGAAGCAGCAACAACAGAAATGTGCGGAGAAAAATACGTGACAGCTAGCACAATAATACCTCTGATTAATGGAATCCAACACGAAATTTCCAAATTGTCGCCCGCACATGATTCAGCGTTTAAATTAAAACAGTCTGTGTTGTCTGAAGTAGAAAATCGGTTTGATAAAATTGAATCTGTTCACTTCTTTGCCATTGCGTGTATGTTAGACCCAAGGTTTAAAAAGTTACATTTTAAGAATCCTCTAGCTTGTTTGCGTACAATAAAACAAATAAAAGAAAATATGCGGATGATTGCACACAAGAAAACTGAATCTCTTCCGGAAGAATCAGGCGCAAGAACCTCAGAAGATGAACCTCAGAATTCAGTCAGTACCGGTAAGTTAAAGTTATTTTTAAAATATCAGAATATCAGCATAAATAATACAAATAAACCCGTAATATAATAGTGACAACTCTGCGATGAATATCTTCTTTATTTAACCGTAAAAAAATTAAAATTCAGAACCAAATATTAATTTTTATTAATTGCTTATGACTTGACTTTAATTTTATACTGTTTTAAAATAAATCTATGTCGGAATAATAAACCTGAAACCAAATATATCCGAAACTCTTGCATCGTGATTATTAGTATTTAGTAACGATTACTGTTTTTCACAGAAGAAAAGCCGAAATTTTCTCTTTGGAATAGACACCATGAGTTAATAAAAACTGTTCAGAGCCAAAAAAGTGACAGTCTTCTCAACAACGATGAACTAACTGATGAACTTAATATGTTTCTAAAGAGCCCAATTGCTCCACTTAAATCCGACCCAATTTGCACATGGTTGGATATGAAAACTGTTTATCCTATTTTATCGCAAATATCTCTGAAGTACCTCAGCGTGGTGGCAACCTCAGTGCCTTGTGAAAGGCTTTTCTCCAAAACTGGACATATAATGACGGATAAAAGAAATCGAATGAAAGGAGCAACGTTGAACAAATTGCTGTTTTTGGGAAAAGTCGATAACAGCTTTTGGTAATATTGATGATGCTGCTCAAATTAAAGTGTGAAAACAGTTATACTTTAAAATGTGATATTTCCAAGTATTTTTAGGATAATCTCTTTATTACTTAAGGCCTGACGATTGCACGAATCTCTTTAGCTCTAATCCAGCCCAGCTTTAACAACATCTGTAGTTTTATAATTTAATTCTTTTATGTCTTTATATTTATTTTGTATCCTAGGTTTTCCCACATTATTCAATTTTGTAAATCCTATCTTATAGGAACTCTTTTCGTCTTCATTCTTTTGGTAGCTAGCAACGTGTAACTATCTCCGACTTCTGTTCTACTCTTTAATTTAAATATATTGTATTGATCTAAAACCACATCTTATTTCTCCTTTCTCATCTTAAAATCAACTTGAACCAATCAAAGTACAACAATTGACTTGATTCATACTTGAAGAATGTTCCTACTTGAAGATTGAAGTCCCTTGAAGTCCCTGGTTTGTTAATATTATATTTATTTTTAGCATCTTTATTATATACTATATCCATTTTTTATATAAGAATACAGAAATTACATTCCAAATGAATTAATTCCACATACTTTCTTTTGTTTAATTAGGCGAATCAACACTCGCAGAAATCAACGAAATAGATGGAGACCGAAAAAACATCTGAAAAAGGTTTTGTTGCAGAAGCAAACAAATGTTGCAATCTGACAATTAGCAACGCATATTAATTGTAAGTATTTCATCAAAATGTTTTGGTACAAGATTATCGAGAAAGATATTTTTGTTTTTCTATAAACGCACTTTCTGTTGCAGTTTGAACTTGAAGAAGAAAAATCAAATAAATACTATTTGGTACAATAGGTCCCAAAATCCCAAAAATAATATTACAAAATATTATTTGATGTATAATCTTTTTATACTTTAATAAAAAATGTATTATATCGATATTTTGTTTCCGATATATCGATATTTAAACTATCGATATATTTTTTTGATATCCCATCACTAGTTTCAGATAGCCACCATGGATCCGGATTATATTGGGGTAGGTACTTCTCTTCGTTTCCAATGTGTTTTGAAATTTATAAGTTGTTACCCATTTGTATAATATTTTTTGTTTACATTTTAGGTTAGAGATAGCCTTTATTGTGGCTTTTGCAGTAGCAAAATAGTGAACGTTCGTAAAGCCTACGACCATCTTTGTTTTCATGATCTAAATATTGAATCTTTAGAGATTGTCGGAAATATTATATTATCAAAGGAAAATGCTGACAGTATTGAGTATTTAGATAAAGATAAAGAGGTGCGTTAAACATTATTATATACACTTAATTTTTTTGAATACTCTCTTGTCACGGGTACGTTTAATACAAAAACAATAATAATTAAAATACGTATAATTTGATTATTATTGTTTATTCACTTTAAAGGTTTACAGAAACTTAGGAGGCACGAAAGGTCCGTCGTAACTAAGACACAACGTAACACTGACTTACTCTGCCTACAGGGTGGCCCTGTAGGCCCTTTTTGGGTCTCGACCACAGTAGTGGGAGTAAGGACTTATCTTAAAGTAAATACATAATACGCAGGGCGTTACACTCTAATATATAGTATTTTTATTTTAGCTGTTTAAGGGCGATGGAATCTTAAAGTAAAAACTGTCAAGAAACTGTCAGAAACTGTCAAAATCTGTAGAAAGACACAAGTCTATCACCAGAAGTTTCAAATACCCTCTCAAAGGCAAAAGAGGGAAAATTTCTATGTTTTTGATAGCAACAAATAGAGAGAAGAAATGAATCGAGGGGGCTTGATGATCAGTTCTTCGAAAACTCAGTTTTATAGTCCCAAAATAGCGTATCATTATTTCTTGTCAGAAAGGGCGGAATGAAAATTCTCTTCAAGGTCTACGGACGCAACTCGGTCCTAGTTCCAGCTCAATATCAGAAAACAGTCGCAACTCCTTACAAGCCAGCAAACCTAGGACTAAAGAATACTCTGTAAGTATATAATTAAATATATATATTTATGTATAATTTATGTATAATTTATAAATTATAAAAATATTCTGATAAATAAGATAGAAATAGAAATAATCTATATAATTTTATTTTTTGCCTTTTCAACCTTACATATTAATTTATTATGTTTATTTTATTTAAAGAATAATCAAAAATTTATACAATACAGGTTAATAGAAATACGCGTTAATAGAAATGGTAAGAGAGAAACCATTTATTTGGAACCATCTTTTACCAATTGCAGACAGGAGTCAACAAGCAATTTCTGATGGATGGATACAGATTGCTAGTCACTTTCCAGGTAAAAATAGATAATTTAACTGTAATTTACTGAACTGGTTATAAGGAATTTATTGTTAACTGTATGAAAAGTTTCTAAAAGAAAATATGAATGTAGGTTGGTCTTCAAATGAGCTTCGCAATAAATTTTCTAATTTAAAATCGACATTCATTCGTCGGAACGTATTGCCACGTAGTGGATCAGGGTGTTCGATTAAGAAAAATTAGCCGTACGATAAATATTTCGAATTCTTGAAGGATACTGTGTCACCTGGAAGGCAAGTGTAAAGTATTTAAACACTAATTTATATAATGTTAAAATGTTTTAAATACATAATATAAAACAAAGTTTTATAATTGTAGCACAATTGTAGGGTTAAAGGATGTAACCTACGTATATGGCATTCAGCCATCTATAAGTTCTCTCTTCTATGTTTCGTCCCAGGTCCGTTCACTGGACTCATCAGTAAGGCAGTGTGAACGGACCTTGCCTTAGACACAGGGAAGGAGATTTTTCTTAGATGTCGGGAATCGAACCCGGGCCGTCTAGCTTCTCAGCGTAGAATGTTGTCGCTGAGCCATGCTGTAAAGACGATGGAAATGGAAGGGGGAACATAGCCATTCTGCAGACTGGCTAGTCCCCACACAATTACGAATGTGCTCCCACCTATGACAAAGAAACGTAAATTGTCTATAAACGAAGATGATTCTCTGTTGGGAGAAATTGGCTTTGAAATTACTTTGGATAAAGAAGTAGTACCAAGTATGTTTTTTATTTTTTTATTTACAAATCGCACATAGATAATTGTCTTTTATTTAATAATAAATAATCTATTTTTGGATACTGCTTTTTTTTTAGAAAAAAAAAGATTAAGTCACCGGATTATATGGAACGTATTATTTTGTCAAAAATACTCAACAAGGAAAATCGAACTCTTCGACCTCCACCAAATGAGATGGATCAGTGGGCACTAGGGTGGTCCAAAAAACGCTTTTTGAGCTACAGGGCAAGTACCCCCCCCCCCAAAAAAAAAGTTTCCATTTCCGGAGAAAATAATTCAATTTTTTTTTTCGAAATTCGAATATTAACACGTGCCACCGGGCACTTCAAAATCCCATTTAATTAACATGGGGAAATTTTGGATTTTCGAAAAAATGAACTCATACTTCAGGGTTTGATCGAATCGTGCCAACTTTTTTAGAGATTGAAGAGGAGTACCCATGAAATAAAACCATACTAATAACTTTTATTTTTAACCCACCCTTACCCCCCCCTCCACAGCGCCCCAAATATGACCCAAAAAACTATAGTTTTACGTATTATTGTTACTTTTGAGCAATTTCCGTAGCATTGGTATCCTATGCTACTTTTTGCCTACAAATACAGTCAGAAAAATAATTATATGCATTTTCTTTTATTTAATTTTTGTAAAGTTATCGAAAAAAAACTGGTTAAGCAAATCAAAATTGTTTAAACAAATAGAAATTTATTAAAAATTAAAAAAAATGTATCAAACTTATATAATTATTCAACAAAAAGTAGCATAGGATACCAATTTGAGAAAAAACTGGACACTCTGTGTCAATTTTCAGAAATTTTGAGAATAAACAATAAGTAATTGTTTAAATAATTACATAATGTTTTTAAAAAAAATTACTACTCCAAACAGTGACAAACTATTACATTTCAATCAGAAAATACGCTTATTTTTTACATTTTTTGGAAATAAATAATTGTTTAAATAACTTACATTTGTTTAAACAATTAATAATTATTTAAAAAGTCATGGGAAATGTTCAAATTGTCCATTAATAATTATTTGTATGAAAAAGACTAAGGAAATTGCTAAAAACTAACAATAATACGTAAAAATGTAGTTTTTTGATTTTTGGGTCATATTTGGGACGCTGGGTGGGTAAGGGTGGATTAAAAATAAAAGTTATTAGTATGGTTTTATTTTTATAAATTTTATATATTCAATCTCTAAAAAAGTTGGCACGATTCGATCAAACCCTGAAGTATGAGTTCAATTTTTCGAAAATCCAAAATTTCTCCATGTTAATTAAATGGGATTTTGAAGTGCCCGGTGGCATGTGTTAATATTCGAATTTCGAAAAAAAATATGGAATTATTTTCTCCGGAAATGGAAATTTTTTTTTTTTGGGGGGGGGGACTTGCCCTGTAGGGTGAAAAAAAATTTTGCAATGCATTTTTGGACCACCCTAGTGGGCACTGTGGCTCAGGAAAGAATTGCAGAGTTTCTCAAATTTTATTGACAGATTAAAAATACAAACACAGATAACGACATACATTACAGAAAGAAAAATTAAATTGCAAAATATAGAAGATTCATATGACAAAAATCTGAATTCACCATCTAATAGAGATATTTTGTAAAAACCGAAAAATTTTTTATTTAAGTAGAAAGAAAGTTTATGGGTATCGGTCAAAGTACTACACTAAAAGGACTCTAAGCTGAAGAAAAAGCAGTGTAAATAACCGATTTTTGAACACATCACAGTGATAATATTGACGGTTACAAACCCGAAAGTTTATTGGTTTTATTAACGAACCACTGAAAGTTTTGTAAATTAAGAGTATTCTTCTTAAAAAAAAAATTGTTAAGAATTTCTTATTTATCAGAATATTTTTATAAGTAAAATTTTAACTCTAGTCACTTAAAAAATTTGTTGAATAAGAATGTTTTAAGAGGGAAAAACGCTGGAGAAGTACCATGATAGACATACTACAAAGACTTTTGCAAACAGCGATTAAAAACGATTGATACTTTTCTGATCCCTTCATTATCTTCTTTACTTAATCATCAATTTTTCGTTAACGACTGTATGAAAATTCATGCTTTTTTGACAGAGTTTCCATTAAAAATAGAAACGAAGAAAGAACAGTTGTTCTAAAATGTATTGCAAATAGTTAAGAGTTTCTCTGAGAAGACTTAATACCAAAAATACTGCAAATGTTATGCGTTCGCGATGCGTCAATTCGTTTTTAGTTTTATGATCACAAGGTTTTGCGATATTATTTTATAATTTTATATTTAACTTACCGTTATTTATTTTGTGTTTCATTTATTCATTCTTTTTTTTTAAAGTTTACAAATTTTCGTCAAAAATACGAATGTAAAATAATTTGTAGAGTACAAATAAAAAAATCACTTTATACTTTTTTAAAACTAATAAAAGACTGACCTTTAAAAAGTACAAAATACTATGTAAGCTTTAGGTTTTAATAAAATGTTTTTAGTTATAACGTGCAGAAACTGTTATTTTTCCTTTTTTTTTAAATCCTTTTTTCATTACATTTCACAGCCTAATGCTACTTAAAGATACTATTATTGATGAAAAATATTGGGTTTGTACTCAAAATATTTATTGTTGTATATACAATTGAATTGTGTATATAGAAGAGTTAAAAAAATACTGTACAAGATTTTCATCAACGCATTTATTAATTTGATTTATTTGGTGTATTGCAATTTTTTCTCCTAATATAAATTATAATCAGAATAGAGTAAAAAGAACCGTATCTTCTAAATTTTATTATTTTAAGAGTTTCAATTGTGTCTTCATTAACAGAACTCTACGTATAGATTACTACGTATAGACTACTTGCATTTTTGACAAAGAGCATTCTTAAGTTTGTTTTCATCAAAGGCTTTTCGGGTAAGTACTGACAACCTTAGCGAAGAACTGCTTCTCACATCTAAATATGTCGGGAAATTTGTCAGGAGGACTTTATCTATCCCACAGGCTTTGCAAGATGATTTCAAAGTTAATTCATTGTGGTTCGATTTCAACTGTAGTCCTAGCATTCTACGAGTCTCTGCTTCCAAATCCTATTCGGGCTTGTGACGCATTTTGGCCTGGAAAAATGTTTTAAATATTAAAAGAATATACAATGGATTCTAGTAGCATCTGTAAATATTTCTAAGAAATAAATAAAGAAAGTTAAGCGATTTAGGAATTCTATTTGTTATAAGAAAGAAACTGTGTATCTTCTACCTGCACTTTCTAGCACATATTTGACGCCTATTTTCTCTAAAAAATCTTCAAATTTCATTTGGACAGCGACTGACCTTGAATAAGTATATGGCACTGACGTCGAGGATGTGAATGGTTTAACTGTCTTTGAATGAATTGCTTACAGGTAATTCGTGTAAACTTTTACATCTAGGATATGAAGAACTAGTTTGTGTAGGCGCAGTTCTTCCCTCCAATGATATCTTAAAATGAAATAAAATTATTAATAAATTATTAAATGTTTGAGTAATTAAATAATAAGTTTTATATTATTTCTATTTTCACTTTTTAATAGAATAAACGATAAATAAAAACTTCCACTTAAATGATAAAATATATAAAATCCAATATCTCACCTCCTCTATAGATGTTTGATCTCCGAATTAGACGCTGGAACTTCAGTCTTCCTGCTTTCGAATTTGGCTAAAATACTTCTGACATAAGTCGCTTTAGGATTGCCCAAAGTGGATTAGCGAGGCTCGAGAGTAGAGAAGAAAGACAAAAATCTGCAGACTTCATGATGCTATTGAATATCTTCTCTTGCCGACTTACACTTGGATTGCCTATTTTTTCGATCACTTTGGAGTTTCCTTTCTTCGTACTGGTCACATCAGATTCCTACTTTTTTGTTACCACTATCAACTTCTTGATATCTTCATTGACATTTGCGTCCTTTTACCATTAATTCCTGGTTAGTAAGCAAACCTAGCATCTGAGCTGTATGACCTTGAAGTGGATTAAACTTTTTCACAATTACTTATTTCCAGAAGATCAGAAAGGGACTGGTTCTCGAGAATTTAATATGTAAACATTTATAACAATTACATTACATTTTTTAAAATGAATTTAAATTAAAAAAGTTTATTAATCTATTCAGAAGGAATCTTCGTCGACCCTTCTTTGTTGCCACGCAACCTGTCCTTCCTCCATGAAATAATCCTTAAAATTATCTCTGATGAATGTTGCCGAGTAATTTTCTCTAGGAATAGCGCAATTGGCCGCGAAAGCATCCATTTGAGAACCTCGACGCCATTCACCTTCAATTTCTTCGCCATCCTCATTTCGGTCAACGAGATTATTTGAACAATATTGTCGCTCATCTTCTGCAAAGTCCTCTTCTGCATACAGTATGAAATTGTGAAGACACACAGCTCCAAGTATCACGTTCTTTATTAAAGTTATTTTGCCTTTTAGTGGTGTTCGAAAAATTCGCCACTTATTGGTCATTATACCAAAAGTATTTTCGATAACTCGACGCACTCTGCTTAGTCGGTAATTGAAAATTTTTTCATTATTTTCAAGTCTTCCAGTCGATCTTCCCGGAAAAGGACGCATAATGTTCCCATCTAGAGGAAACGCTTCATCTGCCACACATACTTGCGGCACCAATGGACTTCCTTCATATAGTTCTGAAGGCTGAGGAAAATTGAGTGAGCGATCGAAGAGTCTTTTTCCGAAATTGCTGTGTCTAAAGACACCACCATCACTCTATCTTCCTTTGCCTCCGACGTCAACAACAATATATTTATATTTTGCGTCACACAGCCAGTAAGTTCAAGCTGCGCTGGTGTTTGTAGTTGAAATTCGCAGAACCACTGTGTGTCTCAGCCTGAAAAAAATCATTTTGTATTAATTATACAAATTCTACTTGTACAAAGTTAGAAAAATATTCAACAAATTGCTTTTATCATATATATAATTCTATTTCACGTAAAAAATAATTCAAGAAAATGGAAATTGTAATGACATTACCTCCATGACAACGTGCTTTCCATCCATTGCCCCCCAGCAATGAGGAAATTGCCATTTCTCATTGAAATCATGTATTATTTTTTCCCATTCCTGTGGACAATCTGGTGCTTTCAGCACCAGTGGTTGAAGTGTTTCCAAAAGAATCTTCAATACTTCTGGCACAAATTTTTGGATTGTGCTCACCCCAATGAGAAACTGTCCTTGCAGTGACATAAAGGATTCACCGGTAGCCAAATACCTAAAAACATGTAAAAAGTGCAATTACATAATTTAAATGCATATGAAAGAAAGAATCAAATATTTTAAAATACAAAACCTTGTAAAATAAAAACAGATTACAATTTTTATGTATAGCTTAAAATAAAATATAATTTCAAAATTGTTATTCTTGATTTTAATCAATAAATATTATAATTAGACACTTTTGCGCTTATTTTATTATTGCTTAGTCAGATGTTATAATTAAAAATCCGCGTTTTATATTTAAATTATTAAAACCAATTAACTTTTTTTCCACATCTGTATTTCCATTTACATAAATAATAAAATTGCTTACCAAAAAATATTTACTTTTAATATTTATAAAATTAAATGAAAAGATGGAATTTTAATTTAGAATTTAACTTAAATTTCCATTAATTATTTACCGTAATGTCAGCATTAATTTCTCAGATGGAGTTACCATTGCCATTTCCTTAACAAGACATTCGCGAGCTCCTACAATTAAATATATAAACAGATTAAAAATATTAACCGAATTTGAAGAAATTTTAAGCATTTTTGAGACAATTTAAATAGATTTCAATACGTGTTGTAAGGAATTTCAAATAATTTTTAAACTTACCGAATACAAAAATATTTAAAGAGGTTTTTCTACAATATTTATAAGATATCAACTTTAACATTTTCAAACATTCTCATTTATCCAAATTCCTTACAACGTATTCAAATCTCTTTACATTGCCTAATATATATATATATATATACAATATATGCAAACATTTAATGTAAATAAATAAAGTTCACTTTATACCTAGTTCCTTCCGTCGCTTCCACAACGGATGAACCCAAAATCTCCTGTCTGCTCGTCGACTCTGACATTTTTGCTTCATCCTAGACAATAATTACAATAATTTAATACCAAATTTTTTCACTGCATTAATATTTGCGTATGCTCTATAGTTATATTTTATATTAAAAAAAATTTAAGGGCGTTGGAACCAAGTGTTAAGCTCAAAATTACATTCTCCATTTTACTCAAAGAAAATTATAGATAAATATTTTTTCGCTCTGTAGCGCTAATTTTTTTTTCAAATATGAAACTTCATACAGAGCTAAAAAAAATTTAATTTCGATACTTTTTGCATCAAATGAAGAAATCAAAATCTAACTGCAAAATTTATAAAATATTATAATATTTTAATTTTACTTAAAAAATATTTGAATTAGATATTTTCTCACTCTGTACACACAATTCTAGTTTAGAGTTGACTGATCTTTAGCACTCAAAGAAGGAGTTATTAAATACATATCGACAGACTTTGGTACATTTGCAGAAGTGGACTTATATTACTCTACTTCGTCATCGGCCTCCGAACCATCGGCCATATATTCGTTTTCAGACTCGAAGTGAGCCGAATTATTTAACAACTGTAATGTTCTGACGATCTCCTCTTCATTTAAGTTTGCGTATTCATTTTCTTCTGTAACGATGTCTTCGAGCATTTCGTCTTCTTCTTCTATAACTGCTGTGGCCGACTTTCTCGCAAAAGATAATCTATATCTTTGTTTCGCTGCTCGAAATACTTCCTTAATTTCCTCTTTGTAAGCGTTTATAGAACGTGATCCTTCGAAAAATGAACACTCTTTTGCAGCCTCTGAGAAAAAAAATATTAGTATTTACAGCAAATGATTTTAAATAACTTGAACGTAAATAATCCTGTCTTAAAATTGTGGTGTAACAAAATGTCACAAAATCTTTTAAGTTAGAAAAATCTCTTAAAATCAGTTCAAAGTCGTGAAAATCTCTTAGATTTCCCAAGAATTCCTTGACATTATTTAAAATTATACGATAACACTTGAAAGCTCTTTATATCTTTTAAAAACCATTAATATAATATTACAAATTTCGTCAAATTTCATGAAATCCTTAAAAATGACACAAAATCTTTTATAAATCATTAAAATATCTAGAATTCTCTTGAAATTTCTGGAAATTCCATGTCAACATTTACAATCCTTACAATCCTGTAAAGTTTTCAGAAACCTTTTTAAATGTCGAAATTCTTCGAAATTGTACAAGATTTAAAATCCTTTAATTCTTTATAATTCTATGATAAAAATTATAATACATTTTATATTCCTTAAAATCCATTACAAGTATTACAAATCTCATCAAATTGCACGAAATCCTTAAAAATCCAATAAAATCTGTTTAAAATGAGAAAAATCTCTTCAGTTCTCTTAAAAGTTATCCAAATTTCACGAAAACTTTCCGAAATGTTTAGCATTCGTTGGAATCTTTAAAAAATTTTAAATCCTATTAATATTATTCCAAAAAATTCCAAAACATTTGAAGCTCTTAAAAATCTCTACAGAGAGTAATTGATTAAGAAATTAATTGACTTTTTAATGAATTGAAGTAGTAAAAAATGAAGTAAATAATCGTGTATGCGCATAGCGCGCGTGTAGATCTGATAGTTTAGTTAAAAAATAAAAACTTACGAAAAAAAAACATTTGAGTTTCCTGTGTCTCCAAACTTGGCAGTCGTTTTATTACCAAGCCACGTGAACTGCGAAATTAGTTCGTCCGTCATGGTAATTTTTAAAGCGAGACTTAAAAATTCTCTCAATTTGGCTGCTCCTAGAATCTTCAGATATTCACACTGAAAGAAAAATTTTGTAGTAATTTATACGCTGCATCTAATAATTCTGCATGTTTAAAAAGCCTCAAAAATTCTATATTATAATTTTAGGACACGCGTTGACTTAGAATGCTAACACGATACTTAATAATACAATTATGTAAAATTCTTACCAAGTCATTGCGCAATTTTTCACTTTCTTCTGATTCTGCTGTGTGAAACTGTTCCATAGTATTCAAAGGGAATCCTTCCAGTGATTGAAACAATGTCTCTGAGAATTTGTTCTTTAGATTTTTATTCGGTTGCTTATCTAAGATAACTCTCATAGATTTTAGTTCTTCTTTAATTTCTTTATTTTGTTTTATGATCTCCATATTTTGCTCTTTTATTTCTTTCATTTGGCATAAAATCTCATTATTTCTTTGAATGATATTTTCTTCATTCTTCTCAATTTTACTAGAAAATAAAAATTTTGAGTTAAAAAATGAAGAATTTACGCTAGGGAAAACTTCGGATTCAAATATTAAATCACAAATCCGAATCTATCCAAACATTTTCAGAATCATTCCGAAATTTGTATCCAAAACAAATAATTCAATTCCAATCTAAACCGAAGGAATTTAAATCCGAATTATTCGTAGGCCAATTCAAAATCAATCCGAACCTTTAATCCGAATGAATCGGAATTATTGCGAATTATTCGGAATAGAAGTTCGGATTAGTTTCTTTATATTAGATCGGAATGAAACTGTTCGGTTTGAATACGAATTTCGTACAATTTCAGATTGACAATAAATTTCAAACTGAAGCTTTCACTAAAGTACTTATTGAGTATTGACACATGATACATAGTACCTTCATTGTTGTAGAAATAATAATATTTTACTTACATTAAAAATTCTAAGATTATAGAAAATGAATCTTCTTTGGCTTATCCCACTTGATACAAAAAGTTTAAATGGTGTTCACCACGTCCGAAAAGAACGATATATCGCTTTCAAACTTTGGAATATAGGAAATGAGACATTAAATTATGATTTTATATTTAGTGGGGGTCATAATTTTGAAAAAACTCAAGTCGGTAAAGTAGGGACCTGAAGTTTTTTTCAAAATTAGGACTGCATCTAAATATACAACCGTAATTTAATATCGCATTTCCTATATTTCAAAGTTTCAGAGCGATATATGCCCAGATCGCACAATTAGTTTGAAAATTTTATATTTCAATTTTAGGCATTTTTCTATAATTTGTACCTTTATAAATAACATATTATTTCAAGTGAAAATTTCAAATAGTTTATTGATGCAAAAATATGTCTGAAAAATTTTAAAACATTCAATGTAATACGAGGGATTGACAACTCGGCCAAGCGGGTGTACACCTACTTCTGACTTCAAGATATTTCAGGATATTTCAATGACCTCAGAAGATTTCACTGACTTCAGGAGATTTTAAGAAAATTCAAATGAATTCAACGTGATTTCAAGTTAATTCACATGACTTCAGAAAAAATTTGATGATGAATTAAAGTGGATTCAAGTGTATTCACGTGAATTCAAGTGACTTCAGAAGATTTCACTGACTTCAGGAGATTTCAAGAAAATTCACGTGACTTGAGATATTTCAGGAGAATTCAGAAGATTTCAGTGCAAGTGTACACCTGATTTAACGAGTCAGAATTTGTTTCATTACCCGACCTCCCATCGAAGTTGGAGTTGGAAATGTCAGAATCATCAGAGTCATTCCGAGTTTGACGTAACAATGACAGGCGTCTTCTCTTTTGTCTTAGGTCTAGATTTCCAAAATCTTGATACTTCTTAGACATATTTTCTGTCAGAATATTAAAAGTAAACATAAGACATATTTATGAATTGCTACTACGTACAACGGGAAATTTGGGTTTCTCTATGAATAAGTTGGAAGGGAGCAGGTATAGACTTCTACATAATCAGTCACGGGCCAATCACCTAAGCAAAAATATTTCATAATTCAACGATATATGAGTCATTGTCACATAAATTGTCTTAGAATTGTAACAAATTAAATTTTTGAAGTAAAAATTGTAATTTATTATGATACTAGGAAATGGAAAAGGACTATTTTAGAAAAACAAAGATGATAGAGGGCTCAAATAGTAAGCAACCATAACAAAAGTAACAAAATTTTGGCTTACCGATCATTATAAAAATTTTCCTGCGCATACGAGGGGTACTAAGACAGGTCATAAAGATTTTTTTTAGACCAGATTTGTGTTGTATTATTGATCAAAGAGAAAATGCAAAATTTTCAAAATTAAAATTTTTAAATTAAAAATCATTAAAGGGGTGTAAATACGTATAATAACAATGCCATATTTCTGTTGAAAATCTCTCACTAAATATTATATATATAATAATAATAATATATATCTAAATATATAATAACTCATCTCCCGATCGAGGGCACTCGACCCCCGAGTGGTGCCCTCGATCGGGAGATGAGTGTATTAGATATATTCCACTTAAAATATGTTCAAAAAAACATTTTTCTAGAAACTGGATTTTTGTTACCACTGTAAGATGCAGTTTTTATCTGTCATGTCCATTGCGTATCTTCGACAAGTTTTTAGTTCAATTTATCTTAAATGATTGATTATAAATTTATAAACTGGAAAAGACTCAATTTGATAAAAGAAAAGCTAGAATTATCTGCAAAGTTAAGAGATTAACTTGTTATATGGTAAGTTTGGTGGGAGAGAGAAATAAATACCATGTAAATATAAACACGACCAGTGCGTCTAATGTCAAAAATCAGCTGATAGTTATACACAAACAAGAATAAGAAATATGAATACGAACGTTATGACGACGCTACCAATACATAGTACGAATCGAGCATAAATGAAATGATCAAAATGAAAATTGAGACATACGAATAAGCATTATACATTTTTCATATGACGCTTTAAATAAGTTGAAATCAAATATAAAATCTAGCAAGTAAAATCGGAATCATTCCAAAGTAAATCACACATAAAATCAAACACTATAAATTACACAACATACATTACACAAGCAATTCAAATATGGAGTAGCTGGGAAAGATTAATTCAGGAGAGAACACGATTGGCGAACTTACTCACTCTTTTACATAAGACATTTCTGCCAGATGCAGTCATTTACACGATGACAGGTTCGTAGTCAACAATCATAATTGTCAATAACATAATAGTCGCAGCAAAGAACGAAACTGTCATCTTTAAGGACGGAAAAGCCGTTACAGGTCGCACATGTGAGGCCATGATCTCCAAAATTCCCTCAGCTCTCCATACATCAATGTAAACGGATAAAATCCAATAAATAAGCAGTAAAATGCGCAGCTAATAAATAAGCTGAACAAAGCAAAGCGAATGGTAAATCAAAAGCAAAGCTGAAGCTAATGAGCGAAAATGAAGATAAGAAAGCGCCACACTGAAACAGAAATAAACACAACACTTGTAACAAAACCAATCACTATTTAAATTAATCAAGATATTATAGGAAAGACTAAAAGAGACTTTATACCTCTCAGAATCCCTCTGAGCTCGAGAGAGTGGCGCAAAAGAAGCTCGATGGTCAAGCGAGCAATGAATAATTAAGTAATTTCCTAAACGATATCGGCTCGCTTGTCACCAAGAATCTCCCCGCTCCCCACTCTACCGATCAAACAATATACCTTGATTGGTTTTGCTACTCTCGTATAACATTCATTGTTCCTAAATTTAAATGAAGGGCGCACAATTGAAATACACCGCTTCACCACAACAAAGCTTCCTACATGAGAAAGCAAAAAGATTCTAAAAAGATTAATTTAAATTTATCGATTCTTATATTAAATCTACTTATTTACTACTTTTTTGTTTATCCAATTGCTATGGCAACTTATGCAAACTTTAAAGAATCATGAAAATTAATGTAGTAACCTTGAAGGTGTGTGTCACTTATCATATGAGAAAATTTAGATAACCCAAGTTTTATTCTACAATTTTTTTTGAAAATGCAAAAATTGGAGAAAAAAACCTGGGTTATCTAAATTTATTCATATGGTAAAAGTAACATATGTCTTTAAAGATAATTTACAAAGTTTTTTAAAATATCAGTAAGTTTCAAATATCAAATATAAAAATTTATATATAATTAAAGTCAAAAGAATGATAACTTAGTAAAAACAATTTAATTTAGTGCATAAATTAGATTAATTAAAATATTATGAATTAATAATTTATTTATTACAAAAATATTATTTTTCAAGTTTTATTTTATTTTAGTCTTTCGAAATTTTCCAAAATTTATTAATTGAATTTTAATATCGACTGTGATTTCAACTTTTTTTTTTTTGTAATGTGGTGGTATTTATATGAAAATAAATAATTAAATTAACAATCTTCTAGGCAATAATTTCTTTGTAAGTGATATATCAGTATAGAACTTTAATAATGCTAATTAATAATAATGCTTGCATGCGTTTCCTTGTTTTTTTAACAACATTCAACCTTCTCCCTTAATAATAGTGTGTAATTAAAAGAATAAATTCTGGGACTAAGAAATACTAATTTTGGCGACTTGTTTGTGTGTATTAAAATTTTTTTAAATACCACTGCATTCTCTAATCAGAATGTAAAATATTAATAATATTATTAATATTACTATAAAGTTTAAAAAATATATATATAAATTAAAATATAAATATTTAACAATTTTGAACAACATTCAACCTTAATTCCTCCTTAATAACAGTGTGTATAAATCAAGAGAATAAATTCCCCCTGAACCCGAAAAACATGGTTTTACCTATATGTCCGTCTGTCTGTGTGTGTTGTGTGTGTGTTTGTAGATTTTTAGCTTTCGTTCACGATTACTTTCGAAGGTAATCCAATCGAAGTTCGATTGGATTGGCCTTTGGTATACTCTTTTAGTGTCTTAAAATTAAGGCTGAGTTCGTTGGCCAGCCATTTTTAATGAAAATTAAAAAAGTTAGAGCATTTTGAAAATTTGAAAAAAATGCATTTCAAGCCAAATAACGTACGATATGAGAAAGAGTCAAAGGATGAAAAATATATATTTTTGAACGCCCTACAGGACTCACGTGAGGATTTTTTGAATTTTCTTGAAAAATCGAAAATTCAAATTTTGAGCCAAATAAGGCGTTATATAGAGAAAATTCTAAGAACATAATTATTGGTCTTTAAAAGATCTACAAATTCTTCCTTGGAAATTTTTTAATACAATGATTAATACGATTATTTTTTTAATAATTCATTTTCTAACTTATGAATGTCTATGATGAGAATGTGTTCCTTAAGAAATTTAAATAAAAGTATATAAACTAATGAAAGCGCGTATATTGTGATGAGAATGTGTGCTTACAATGGCACCCCTAGTTTAAAATACCACTGCATTCTCTAATGAGAATGTAAAATATTAATAATATTATTAACATTACTATCAAGTTTAAAAAAATATATATATATCAAATAAAATATTTAGCAATTTTGAAAAACATTCAACCTTAATTCTTCCTTAATAATAGTGTGTAATTAAAAGAATAAATTCTGAGTCTAACAAATACAAATTTTGGCGACTTGCTTGTGTATTAACATTTTTTTCGCATTCTTTATAAGACCATTAATAAATCATTTAAGTATATAGTTATTCAGGGTGTCTAGAGAATTGGAATACCAAAATTCAAGGACATTTCAAGGATTTCCAGGACTGAAAATGTCATTTTTCAAGGGACAATTTTAACAATTTTGATTTTGTAATATATTTATATATTAATTAACGTTGTAATATATTAATACATATAAATATATATGAACAGATATGAATTAGATATATATATTATTTAATATGAAAATTGTCACGGAACAAGCGAGGTTAGGCATTTAGGTTAGGTTTCAAATACTTCTATTTCTCCGGTTCAACTTACAAATTTTATAACTCCACAATGCACTCTGCTGAAACACGAATGCGATGAAAATAACGCGTGAAGAAACGATAAATAACATAAAATACGAGCGTGGGCAGTGTACACTGTAACAACAAACAGACGTTATAATGATGCTATCAGCTATCGCAGCTATCGTGCAAGTTGCGACTCGTGCGTTGTCAGTTGTGCGCATGAGCACGGATCTTCTTGAGGGGGAAATGCGACTAATAAAGCTCGCACCATATCACCATGTTGATGCACTGCTGCCGAAGTGCAGGCGTTTTTACACGCATTGCATGACGATCACACAATGTGGGTGACGTGCGTCGCACGCATTGTTATCTGGGATATTTCATACTATCTTTCTTATCTTAAAATAACAATTATTTATTACTCACCAAAATATTTATCAATTTAAACCGTCAACAATGCGTCTAAACACAACAGATATAACGGTCATAACCATAAACACAAAATGCGAAGATGGTTTGAATTACTTTATAGAGATAACAAACTATAAATAATTAATCTTGGAATCTAATTTTCTATTTCTAATAAATAATGCAATTTCTAATAAGTGTATATTTACTACATAATCTAGAAACCTATTTTTAATAACAATTTATTCATATTAACATTATCATTTATTTCAGTCTTTATTCGTAATTTAAAAGTTACCGCCATTGGACAAGTTTTTCTTCCAATTTTCAATTTTCCGAGTGGATATCATGCGCCCGTGTGAACAGGGTGTCTGGAAACGCTGAAACATTTCGACACATCGGCAGAGCGTGTATTTTGGCCTTTAAAATTTTACCAACCGCATATTGCAAGTTTCGGGCATATGGATATGGATACCATATTTCAAAAAAATTGCCAGGAATATTTCTGGCATTGCTAGAAATATGGTTTCAATATGCAATAAATATGCTGTGTTACTAGGGTAATTAGAAAACTTAAAGAAAATTATACCCAATACGAGATATGCCTATTTTTTTCTACTTATTGAACCAGATCAAAGATATTATTACAGTAAATGCGGCGTTGAGCCAAAATTGTGTCCTGAATATATATAGGTAATCACTTTTTCTGTCCTGTGTGATGTGGGGACTAGCCAGTCTGCAGAATGGCTATGTTCCCCCTTCCATTTCCATCGTCTTTACAGCATGGCTCAGCGACAACATTCTACGCTGAGAAGCTAGACGGCCCGGGTTCGATTCCCGACATCTAAGAAAAAATCTCCTTCCCTGTGTCTAAGGCAAGGTCCGTTCACACTGCCTTACTGATGAGTCCAGTGAACGGACCTGGGACGAAACATAGAAGAGAGAACTTATAGATGGCTGAATGCCATATACGTAGGGTTACCATCCTTTAACCCCACATTGGTGACCCCGACACTGCTTCGCTACTCTTCTGTTCCTTTCACAACATAATTGTGACACCAGGTTAGGTCTGAATGAACCGAACTGGTGGTCGACGCTTTCCTCTCATAGAGATGCTACATTTTCAAACGGAGCCGAGGTTTTGATTGGTTTACTCGGAGTCTTATGCTCACTCAACAAGAGTTGCTCCTCACATCTTGGGTCTTTACCCCACTACCGTCATACGAGGTCCAGG